>VMDO01036247.1:0-15327 GCA_007922755.1 Pedetes capensis
AAATCAAAAGACACATTGCTCTAGCAAAAGCTGTGGCAAAAGATCTCTTTAGAGTATTGAAAAGCAAAGCTGTCACATTGAAGACGAAGGTGCGTCTGCCTCGTGCCATGGTATTTTCAGTGGCATCATATGGTTGTGAAAGCTGGACATTGAACAAGGGACACAGAAAAAGAATTGATGCTTTTGAATTGTGGTGCTGGAGATGTCTATTGAATATACCATGGACTGCCAAAAAACCAACAGATCTGTCCTAGAAGAAGTGCTACCAGAGTGCTCCTTGGAAGCAAGAATGGCCAGATTGTGTCTTACATATTTCGGACATGTAGTCAGGAGAGATCAATCCCTGGAGAAGTGCATCATGTTAGGGAGAGTGGCAAGTCAATGCAAAAGAGGAAAACCTTCCACCAGATGGATTGACATAGTGTCTGCAACAATGGGTTTAAACATAAATAAGATCGTTTGCCTGGCACAGAGTTGGCAAGTGTTTCTATGTGCTATACATAGGGTCGCTATGTGTCAGACTCAACTGGACGGCACCTAACAGCAACAACAACATGCTTCCCTAACACTCATATGTTGAAGTCCTAACTTCTAGTACCTCAGAATGTAGCCATACTTGGACAAAAGATTTTTAAAGAGGCAATTAGGTTATCACAAGGCCCTTGGGGTAGAAGGCCAATCCAATACGGACTGGCATGCCTGTATAAGGAGTGATACACATTTGGGATGCATTAGCTGTAAAAAGGTCAGCTGAGTATACAGTGAAAGGCAACTATCTGTAAACAAAGGAGGAAGGAAAAACCAAACTTAATAACACCGTGGTCTTGGACTTCTAGCCTTCAGTGAAAATAAATTTCTGTTATATGAGATACCCAGTCTGGTACTTTTTTATGGCATTCCAAGCCACTTAATACAATGTTGTTGACTTGTTGACATTTTATGATGACTGACATGTTGGAGCCATTATTGCATGGAACTCTCATGAGGACTGTAATTCACATGAAGTCGGAAAGGCATATTCTTATTATGTAAAAGTTTATGATTTTATGCATGGGTGCATTATACTGCAGATATCATAAGATGAATGGAAACTTTTATTCAGATGTAACTGATATTCTCTGGGAAATGTACAACTTCTATTAGTAGAATATTCAGTTTTCCTTTGAAATCAATAATCGTTTCCTAAGACACAAACTTCAAAAGATAACTAAGACTTTACTATGATATGTTTATAGTATTTTGAGGAATAAAGAAAATAGAATTAATTTAAATTGATGTTTAATGAAGTGGTGTAGGCCAGAGAGAGGGGAAGAGACTGTGAGC
Source organism: Pedetes capensis (assembly GCA_007922755.1). Taxonomy (NCBI): domain Eukaryota; kingdom Metazoa; phylum Chordata; class Mammalia; order Rodentia; family Pedetidae; genus Pedetes; species Pedetes capensis. The sequence continues at coordinate 1,324 of VMDO01036247.1, forward strand.
ACTGTTAAGACTCCATTTGATCTGTCATTGTATATATAAAACTTTGTGGATTGGCTTCTCCAAATGTAAAACAAATGATTTACATCAGATGATGCAAAAAGGTGTCATAGGAAGAAGAATGAGAGACTAATTTTAACTGCTTCCTACTCTATGGTCAGCATCTTAAATTTTAGGGAATAGTCCTGCAGTTTGCACAGCTTTGAAATATTTTCACTAATGAAACAGAATACTGAAATGGATCAAAGTAGATGTTTCCAAAAGATCCATAGAGAAGTGTGAAGGCTTGTCCTTAAATTCTTAGGACATTTGGTTTGTCTTTCTTCCTACTTCTACTTCTGCTCAGAAAGAATGAGACCAGTACTTCTGCTGTCTCTATCTTCTCTACAAACACACATCCTACTCTAGCTATTTGTCCACAAAATAAACAAAAGCACTAGATATGTCTATTAGGTGCTGTTGAGGCCCAACTCATAGCTACCCTATGTACAACAGAACAAAAGAAGCACTACATCTGACAGTGTTTCTCTGCTATCCATAGGGTTTTCAATGGCTGGTTGTTTCAGGAGTGGGCTGCCAGATCCTTCTCCCATTTTTGCAGTGCTGGGAATCAAACCCAGGTCCTAAGAGTGCACAGAGCAGGCACTCTATTTATTTGAGTATGTGCTATGTACCAGGCACTTCTTACACACTTGGTATATAGTAGCATATTAAAGCTTTGTAATTTTGTATTATTATACTTTGCTGTAATGAGCTGAGAGATACTAAGTGCTGAAGGTCACACAGGCAATGAACTTACAGTTGGTCTCAAATCCAGACAGTGTGGCCACAAAAGTATCACTCTTAACCATGAAGCCCTATAGGCTCTAACAGTAATAAAACTTTTTTTATTGAGCTTCCAATTCCCTTTAGTAAAATGAAAAGGTTAAATGATTTGACTACCATCATGTTTGTAATATGAATGGTAAAACCAGGTCTAGAAGCAATACAATATGCAGGCACACTCTCACACAATCAAAACTTTATGGCAACTGAGAATGGAACTCACAACTCATTCACATTTTGCCTTCAGCTCCCTGACTATGCCTTTATTGAGAAAAAAACCAGAGGAACATTAAGAGATTCTGCAGATAACATGAATGCACATTCTAGATAACATGAAGAGTTTGTAGTCAGATCCTTCAGCTCCAAAGATGAAAGGCTCCTGAGCAATGGTATAATCTGGCCCACATCATTGTCACCATGTGTATTTGTACTCTGTGGGGAGAACCATGCTACTACCTACTCTAAAAGGCACAGTGAAGTGTAACTACTCTCAGCGCCCATCAATTTGGGGATGCTATATCTGACTGCTCTTTTATTTTGGCTACTATTCCTTCCCCATCTGTCATTTGATTTACAAAGAATTAAAATGAGTCAAAACTTATTTTTTTAGGAGATTATGGAAATACCAGAGGTTGATGGCGAATTAAGAGAGAAAAAGTCTGAGATGAACTCAATAGTTTGAGGATTTGCAAAGAGGGGTAAGATGGGTGAGAAGAATATGAAGAAGAAGAGCTTATGAAAATGAACTTGTGGGCCCAGATGAAGGACGAGGGATAAAGCAGGAGCTGTAGAAAGTGAAATCAACACACAGTGCAAATGAGCAAAGTAAATTACAGCTGCCTCTCTTTGTCCTGGTGCTACTTTCTTTTTCTGACCAGATTTGGTTCCTCGTGGTTCAAGTCCTGAAATAATGTTCTCTTAATTTGTTCTAGGCCTTTCAATTATCTTTTTTTGTTTTGTTTTGTTTTGCCAGAAGATACCTGCAATCTAGCCATTACATTGCCTCTTATCATACTTGACTATTCTCTGAGAGGAAGAGGGGAGCTGGAAGAAGATGGGAGGCTGGGTCAGAGGGAGACATGACCAGACTTTGAGGCTGAAAGTGGCTGTGGGATTGAATGGGACAGGATAAGGGTGGAATACAGGCACAGGCAGTCCCAGTAAACAATAATGACAAAGACAACGTACGATCCTCCACATAAGAGTCTCAGACAGTAAATCTAAACTTGACTCAAGATGAAAAAGAAACATTGTGTAAGGTAAATCACCTCCACCGTTTAGGACTCATGGTATTGGAAAGTAAGAAAAACAATATCCATCAATTTCATGTCCCCTTATGTGTGTACATTCTAGCAAAGTAATAGCTTGGCCAGTGTTATTCTTCCCCCAATATTAACTTAATTTGGAACATAATATTGAAGTCAGCATCAATAAAACATGATAAACATACATAGAAGCATTACATCTGCTGGAGTGTGTTTGTTCACTGTTGCATCCATTCTACCTATTTTAATGCAGAATATAACCGACTTTCAATACTGTGCAACATATAAAATTATAGATACCACAAGAGCTCCATATCATATGCAGAAGAAATTGATAACCCAGGTTTGCCTACCTTGAAATAAGACAAATTCTTAAAAGCCTCAAAAATGTTAGGACAATTTTGCCATCTTATACTATAGATGTGAGAAAAACCATAGGCTAAAATTCACCAGGGTAAGCTTAAGGCAGGGATTACTAAATCACCAGGACCTTGCCTGCCAAACTGTCCTAACTCCCAGTGCCCTCTACCTAGTTTTCATTCCCCACTCTAGACTTAGAGAGATACACTCATAGTCATCCCAGAAGTGCCAGTGTCCTTTTCTTAACCCTCTAATCTTGTACTAACCAATCATTACATTTCAGTGTATTGTAATGACTTCTTTAACTTGTATAATTGTCTTCCCACTATCCTCACTTAATCTTCTTTGTCCTAGCCAGGGACATAGCTGTATTTCTAGCACATAGCAAGCTGGCTGTCACAGAGTGTCAACACATATCCAACAAGTGAATTAAAATGTACATTCAGTGTACTTCTTCACCTAGACTTTGAATCTCCAAAATTTTGCCCATCAAATCTATACCCTATGACAAGCTAGAAGAAGATGAAAATAATTATTTTACAAATACGTTAAAGCATATTGTTATGCAACTACAAGGTAAACTATTATTATGAATCATATAAAAGTAGCATAGTTGCGTCACTTCCTTATTTCACTATATGAGAATTGAATAAATTTACTCTTTAATACTAGTGTTAAATTGTAAAGCTCTATGAAGTGACTGTATTAATGTTTGCCAAGAAAAGACTTATTAGTTTATAATTTCCATTATTTTCATGAATTTCAGGTAATGTCTACCATTCATCTAAAAATAAACTCCTTTATATTTGAAAAAAGCTAAAATTATTTAAAATTTGAATTATTGAGTTTGATTACAAGTAGAGGCAGCAAGGTGTAGTGGAAAAAATATTGAAGTAAGAGTAAGAAGAAATAGGTTCCAGCTTTTGGTTAGACACGACTGTGTAATCTCAAATAAGTGTCATAATATTCGGATGCTGCTATTTCACTTCTAAAGGGTAAAAGGAATGCTTGTTGAGAGGATCAGATATGACTAAGTATTTGAAAATATTTTATAAATTCAATAGCACTGTACAAATATAAGACAATATTATGGTTACATTATATGAAGTACTTTTTATCATAAAATAAAGTCATAAGAGTAAATAAAATTCAATATGCTGTATGTATCTTACAAAGTAAAGAGATCTGAATTTTATTGATGAGCAATCTATGGTCAACTGCTGACTCATTTGAGAGGAAATTGGCCCAAATTATAATAGATATACCTATTTATAATTCTAAGAGATTCCCTAAGGAGAATCATATTGAACTAGATGGCATTTTTACCAGACAGAATTATTTTCCACAGAAATGAATGTGAATGTTAATATGTGCACCCTCTGATTATAGTCACATTAATAATTCCATAGTATGCCTAACAAAGCATTAACAAAATATATTTATGTTGCTTCTTATGCTGTGTCAATAGTAAACTCTGAAATCTTTCATTGCTGATGTAAAACGTTTCATATGAAACAGCATCATTGAGGACAAATAGTAGTAGAAATTCTCAGCATGGAAAATGTTGGTGTTAAATGCAAACACTGAAATATAGTAGAACTGGTAGTAATTCTTAGGTGAATAGTTGTTAAAACATTTGACTGAAATATACCCAAGTAAATACTGATGAACTGTTTGAGTCCCTGTTCTGATTCCATCATAGAAAAGACGGTGTTATTAATAAATTTAATGGTTTCTGACATTCCAGATGAATCTCCAAATTATGGGACTATAGTTTTCCTACCATTTTGAAGTGTTTTGAAAGTACATACAGTGTTCTAGAGGAAATTCAAAGTATATGTCACAGAGTGACTATGCAAAAACACAGAAATATTTCCCTTTCAATTAAATTTAAAAATTTATATTTTAGCATTTTTTTTGTGTGTGTATGTTACTTAGGGGTTGAACCCAGGGCCTCAGGCATACTTTGAAAGTGCGCTACCACTGGGGTGCACCACCGTCTCCCTTTTTATTTTTTTGAGACAAGGTCTTGATAAGTTCTGCAGACTGCCTCTGCCCTCGAACTTTCAATCATCCTGTCTCTTCCTCCCAAGCCTCTGGGATTACAGGTGTATGCCACCATGCTCAGCTCCCAAAGAGAATTTGTGATGTTATTTTTACTTTATCTTACTGCAGATATGCAATAAAACTTAATTTTACTAAGTATGAGTTGGCATTTATAATTTAATAAATTTCATTTATTTGTGGAGCCCAATAAAGATATATATGGAGATAAATGGCTTCTCTAGATATGCACATTCCAAAAAATGTCATTTATTATTCAAAGAATTAAAATAAATTCATCTAAAAACAGATATTTGAAAGTGAGTTCCAGGTTTCTTTGTCTTTACTGTCAAGCTCTTATACATGCAGTGGTAAAATGAAATGAAATGAAATAAAATAAAATATCTGTTGTAAAAAGTCACGAGACAGAAATTCTAGGAGAGAGACATAGTACCTTAAAATATTTCTTGAGTACCTTCTCCTAGAGCAAAAGGTATTTTAAAGAACATCCTTCTTTCTATTAGTTAAGATAAAAGCAAAAATACAAATAAAAAAGCTTTTTGGTTTAATTAGAATGATTATTAGTTATATCAAAACTCAACTCCATACTCTAATCTTATCCAAAATTAGGAAATATTAATCACATAACAACTAAGAATAGAAATTCAAGAAAAAAGTCCTTTTGCAAAAGAAAACAAAAACAACACACACACACACACACACACACACAAACACAAACAAAAAAAATCAGGATTTATGTAAAGACTCAGAATTTTTAGTGTACTGACAGTATACTAATCACTTGGACAAGTCATAGAATGATTTACTTTCTGAGTGAGTCCAAATTTAAGGGATTTGAGAACCCCTAGGTCTTCTTTCAAAATGGCTAATTTCAAGACTATCTGGGCAAGCAAATCTTGGGGACCACAAAGTGTGTCTAGCTTGTTTGGCATTTCTAGTTGCCTTTCCCTCCCTCATCTACTGTGCCTCCAATCACTTTCCAAGGGTCTTCTCTGTCAGAACCTGAGGAAACTTCATAACAAGGTGGAATCTTGAAAGTCTTTCCACATAGAACTTTTGCCTAGAAAATATACTCCTTTCCTTTTGTTGCTTGGAAGTAACTGATTCTAATTGTGCTTTTAAGTTGGCTAAGCTCAAGGAAACAAAACTTACCAGGTAGCAACTTCAAAGGAGATGATAAATCACAATATGACCAGTGTTATACGATATTATTCTTGATAGTACATTACTGCTTGAATTTCAATATTATACAAGTCAGACAATTTCATTTTAAAGATGAAAACATTATTCAATAAAGAGTCAATGTAATATAGGGTATTGCCTATTAGTCCTGCCAGATACTATCATTATATTGATGTTCCACTGTAATCTTGGTGCATCACTAGGTAGCCTCATGCAAATAAAAGCAGTTATTGCCCTAAGCTTCATATATGGTAAAATTTTTGATAAAATTTTTATCTGTGGCCCTTAAGGTGTCAGACCATGTAAAATTCATTGTGGGTAAAATTTGCAACTTAAAAAAAGAAAAATTGATTACATTCTCAGTCTTACTCTCTCACCTATTCACATATATACACATTATAAAACACATAGTTCTAATGTAAATAATGAACTGCTTCTGAGATCATTATAATCATGGAAAAGTAGGGAAATCAATAAGAAGTAATTACATTTCAAATATTACATTTACTATTCTGATTATTGTTGTCTCATTGCTTAACCTAGATATCAAAGAATTAATTCAGCTGTATACTGAGTACACAAGGTATTAGAGGGCCAAGCAATAGACATGACTGATTTTTTAAAATGTGCATATACACAAACAAACACACATTCAGACATATATTGAGCACTGCTTCTGGCTTCTTATACCTTTTCAGGCTAATGTTTAATTTGGTTTTGGTGCAGGTCTGAAAGGTAGATCTCAGGAGCCATAGTTTTAGTCCAAGTTGATAGGACAACTTGGAGATCTTAGTTTATTTTGTTTTAAACATTCACTTATTCATACCTGAATTTACTGAGCTTTTAATATGTGAACAGGTGACAGCCTTCATGTTTTTGATTTTTTTTTCAGCGTTTTTTTTGGGGGGGTCAGGACTTGGGATATAATCATCAGAAGACAGATTTTCAGTTTCCAGGGTACTTGTATTCTTTTCTACTCTTGGCACAAAATAAGTCGAATTGCTGCTATTAAGACTGAGAGGGGAAAGAGAGCTTTAATTGAAGTAAGCTCATGTCTTAAATTCATAAAACATTACAAATTTCTGAGTGGCAATAAAGCCAATGCTGCTTTCCAGGAATGCTTCTATAAAACAATATGAATAAATGTGTTTACATCTATTACTGTTAAATTAAGAAATATGGTGCCTTTCAGAGTAGTTGTAGCCAAAAAAATTTAACGTTATATTTGGTCAGTAAAGGTTTCAGATGAAGTGACAGTTGTTTTTATTTGGTGACATATTTGAAGAGCTATGTCAACGTCCACTAGAGGATATCCAGCTTCTTTTACCCTCTGAGAAGGCTTTACTCAATTCTCTAGGCCAGTATGAACCTTGCACAAGACCAGTTGATTACCAGTCCCGCCCCTGTACTTTTTATCCCTTGTCAACAAACACATACACCCAAAGTGCTTTTAAATCTGGATTCTACCTCCTTTTTTTTTTTATTACTCAGTGGAATCACTTTGGTCTTTTTGGCCTATGTTGACTTCATGCTTGCAACTAAAAAAGAAACTCAACCCACAGACATTTTATTGGGAATATAAATTCAAAATGCATTAGATGTCAGACTCTTGTATAAGCCTGTCCTTTCACGTTTGGGAATTCACAGTATGCTAATTACTTCTCAGAACATGCAGCAGACATATTCTTCGCAACTTAAAAGTCGTGATAAGTAAGTCCTGCTTTTGAAAGATAAGGTACATGCACGTATTTTATTTCCTTCAATTACATGAATTGAAACCTAAATAGAACATCCTTAAATAAGGTTAATGTATGCTCCTTATAAAATAAGTGATAAGAATGAATGCAATCCTTTGAGAGTTCAAAAAGCATTTCACTACTCAGAGGGCATATAGTGTGAATAGTGGTAGAAAAAATGAAAGCAGCAATTCTAAGAAAAAGTACACTGGTGCTTGTACCAATATGTCATGTTCTGTTCTATGTGAAAATGTTCTTGGATCAAGTATAATCTGGCACTTCTGTTACATAGTAGTTTTTACTTTCATGAAATATGTGGGAGGCCTTATATATTTTCCTAGCAACCCCATGGTCAAAGGGGAGATACAGTCAAAATTTTTAAACAGTATATCTGTTCATCCTGACATATATATATAAAATCTGCAAGAAGAGTTTTCATGCTCTATTATTCTGTTTCAGTTAGTTTATCTGTATTTTATCAATACTAGAGTTAGATGAGGCAGGTTGTATATACAATAAAACTATTGATTTTTGAATTTTCATTAAGCTTATTTCCCAAAAAGCCTTACAAAGGCATAGTTATTTCTCTTGTTTGTCTATATTTAAAGTGCTTTCTCATTAGGAAATAATTTGAAGGCTAATATCAGTTCTGAAAATCTAAAAATAATTTATATAATGTAATTTTTTTTAAAAGCCCTAAGAATGTGAATTCTTTCTCAAGTGTAATTCTATGTGTTGTGTAATGTATACATGGCTAGGTATTCTTGTTTTTTAAAAAAATATTGTCATATTTTCTTCTTCCCATTATACTTGAATAAAATAATTCAAAATCAGACATTTTATAAATAAATCCTCAAGCAATTTGCAAGTAGAGTTTTGGGGCACAATTATTATCTACTCCAACAAACATGCTCCAGGAAAATCATGAGTTTAGTATAATAAAAGTATCTGAGCATTTTCATTTATATTATTCTCTTTCCTATTAGAAATTTTTCTTCTCTGTTCATGTGAAAGTATCTTTTACACAGATTCATTTATCCCTCCACCTTTTGGAAGAAATCCATAAGATAATGTAGCTTTAAAAAGTCAATTTTCTTTGTAAAGTAATAAAGTCCAGCTAGTACATAATATTGAAAATAAAAGCAATGCTTCTTTTTCATGTTATACATACTTTGGGATGATAAACTTTGTGTGACAGAAAACTACAAAACCTCCATGCACAAATAAATAAACACAAATAAATTAATGGTGCATTCTCTAGATTTTTTTCTTGTAATTTATTCTTGACTTGTTCCTCTTTTCTTTTGGTGGTAATAGTAGTAGTCATGATAGTGGTTATTTGTTTTGTATTTGGATTAGAGGGAAGAAAAATTGCACCTAACATTTTTTCTCAAGTGATATGAAAACAGGCAAACTGTCAACATCCATTTGTCTGACTCTTAAAGTACGTGTGTATCAAATGATGGAAACGGCATTGGAAGCCAGCAGATGGGGACTCATTTATTTGTAATGGATAGACCTTCAAAGAATTACTGATTCAATCATGACTTGCCAGGGCCATGAGGAGATAGTGGTGATACAAAACTAATGAATCTACCTCTTTGCTGGATACACAAACTTACAAGTTTAGCAGCCTCAGTTTTTATTTGCATTATGAAGAGAGAATAAGTTTTACTCTTTCTTTTGCCTATATATTATAACATCTTTTAGAGTTATTACACTTGAGCTTTTGTGAACTTTTATTTCAACTAGTATATAACTATTGTTAGCTAATTTTTTGTAATAACTGTTATAAGGATTAAGGGCACATTTAATTTACTTACATTGTTATATTTATGAAACACAAGGTATCATAGTAAGGTAGTTTCTTCCATAAAAATGAGTTTGTTCATACCTACACTAAAATTTATTTTCACTAATCTTTTCAAGCCTGTAATGTTTTAGCATCTGGCAAAACCTATATATCTTAAAGAAATTAATATTTAAAGATATGATTTAATTTTGAAGATTAAATGTGGATCTCCTTTAATCTTCACATGACATTTATTTTCATTCTTAATTGCAGATAAAAAATGAAATCAATAATATAACCACATCCTCTGAGAATTAGTTGAAGGATTTTTAATGTTTTATAGGTAATTTGGTAAGGAACTTTGTACCAGAAATCTTAGGTCTATAGCATTCAGTAATTTAAAGTTACTAGAGCACTTCACAAATTGGAATTGTAATTTGAAAGAAAGAAAGTCTCCTAAAAACCTGAACTACTCCAATAATTTTAAATTATTTTTTACATTGTAAGTCCAGAGACCTCACTACTTATAAAAAGAGACATTTATAACAAAAGGAAAGTACCACAGTAATTTCTACTCACTGTGTATAGTGCAGGGCAATTTCAATGCCCTAACATACTTGCAGGTTTTCCTATTTCATTTGAGGGCTTTCAATGTGAAACTGAGTCAAACAGATTTTATAGTAATTCAAAATACACTAAGTAATTTCAAATTTAAACAAAAATATGGTGAAAATAAAGGGAATATATGTAGAGGAAAATGTAAAAATATAATGTGTAGCTTCCAAAATGTAAAAGGAAGTTAAATTGTCCTATAATTTTTTAAGTTGGCATGAAATAGTGGGATGTGGGTAGAGCAGTGATATTCCTATGACAGCAATTTTAAATGTCAAAGTAATAGCTCAGAAAATTCTTGGAATTGTATAAGAAAGGATTTTTTTTGAAAAACAAGATCTATATACTGAGGCTTGGCATTGCATTGAGTGACATGCTTGAATATATTCATACAGGCTCATGAAAGCTGGCTATGCACATCTTTCCAATTTTGTATCATTTTGTGAGATTAAGTTGGTAAGTTGAAATCAGCTATGATAGGGGTATTACACCATTTTTTTTTTTTGTTGTTGTTGTTAGGTGCTGTCGAGTTGGTATCCGACTCATAGCAATCCTATGTACAACAGGCAAAACACTATTGTCAGTGCTTCTCTGCTGCTCATAGGGTTTTCAATGGTGGATTGATTTTTGGGAGTGGGTTGCCAGGTCTGTCTCCCAAATTTACACCATGGGAATGGACAAATGATAAAAATTAAGCCACCCTTCCTTTGGAGAGTCAGTTATTAAACATTTATCAGTATACCAACAGTTATGTACAATTTGTTTCCATACTAGCCTTTTTCAGTTGTCAGGGAATGTGACTCACTTAGGTTGCCTGTAGTATTTGGAGCTAATGGTGTTGATGAGAAGAATAAGGAAAAAATGATTCTCAGACAAGGGAAGAGTTCCAGTTCAAGAAGGAAGAGCAGAATCAAATAGTGAAGAAGCAGAAGCATCACTGAAATAGTAACAAAAGTCAAAATCCAAGGCAACTCTAGGTTTTTCAGCAGTAGAATCTTAGCTTCAGCTTCCTTAGCTAGATCTCTAGCTCTTTATTTAACTCTATGCTTACCTTCCCAGTGCAAACTCATTTCTTCATACTCTAGTCTTCAAATTTTCTCTACATCACACATAGCTCATGCTTACTTGTAATTTTGAATCACACATTATCCTGTTTTATACATATCTCATTAAGAACTCCTCCTGCCTAATATGTATGTATTGTTTCATTTTCAGCCTTTGCTGCCAAATCATTTCTTTCCATATTTTCAAGTCAAAATTTTTGAAGTTTGGAAATCTGGTGAGCCAACTTCTGTGATGAACAGGTGTCATAAAGTTCTCTTACTGGAAATACTTACTTTTATACAATTTACATATTTAGCCAGGCTTGGTCGTACACCCCTGTAATCCCAGCGACTCAGGAGGTAGAGATAGGAGGATCTCAAGTTGGAGACCAGAGGCAGTCTGCATAATTTAGCAAGACCCTGTCTCAAAAAGTAAAAAAAAAAAAAGGGCTGGGGGTGCAGCTCAGTGGTCCAGCACTTGCAAAGCATGCAAGTGTAAGGCTCTCGGTTCAACCCCTAGTACTGGAAAAAAACAAAACAAAACAAAACAAAACAATTTATGTGCTTATTTAGTATCTTCTCCAGGAATTACTGGAAATAGTATTAGGTAATATTATCCCTAAACAGAAGAAATTATTACTTTAGTTTACTGGAAACAATGCAGCTGACTAAGTGACTATAATAAAAACAATGAAACAAGGTAAGTAAAGTAGCAGTAAAAAGATAATGCTATGGACAAGGAAACAGGGGATAATATATTTCTGGCTACAGGAAAACAGTTTCCAATCAGTTTTAGATGGCCTTCATGGATGGAAAATTATTGATAGAACCAAAACTTAAGATGGTCGTACTCTAGGCAGAAGTAAGAATATGAAAGCAGTTGAGACGTAATTCTCAATGAATGTGTTATGCTTTTGCATGTGGTGGAAGCAAGTCACTGATTATCATATTTTCTAGACTATATTTCCAAGACAGAGATAAAGTCTTCCTTTTGGAGCAAGGAATAGGAATTATCATAGCCCACTATAAAATATTCAGAATCCCAAAACCCATGCTTCCTTTCCTATAACATAACCCTCTTTGAGGGCAGATATTGTGTAGTTTTCATCATGTCCTTTCATCATGTCCACCTGCATGAAGTGGTGTTTGAAGAGCTGGCTCAAAAAGTGCTGCTACTCTAGCTCCTATTTTTGCAGTACAGTATAAGCTGCCATTTTTCTCTGATACGGTATTTTAAAGTTAGTTTCAATGTTCATGGAACTGTAGCAGGTCAAATTAATAAACTGCAAGCAAGTAATTGGAAACTTCAAAATCTTCTTAAAGACAGAACCGAGACATAACAATCTATATTCAATACATAGGCTGGGATACACAGGGTGTATAAGAAATCCTCAAAAAGCTACCAGGAGTCTTGTGTGTAAAGGGAAATTGGGAGAAAATTGGCAAGCCCCCCCAAACTGGGAAAACAGCTTTTGAAGATCTGGTTTGTAAAATAGAAGCCCAGGGAAAATGAAAGTAACTTGATTGGACGTTTGTACAAAACCCTTCACAAACCCCTGAACTTGATTGGACAATTGGACTCAAAGCTGATTGGCTCAGACCATTCCATGTTTGAACTATATAAGGAGCTGCACTGCTGCAGCTCGCTCCCTCTTGCCCCGACCTTTGGTAAGGAAAGAACTCTCTCTCGACTGGACATTGGTAAGGAAACAACACACTCTCTCTCTGTTGTGGACCACTGACTAGACAAGAACTCCCTCTCTGTGTGTGACCACCAACGAAGCAAGAACTCTCTCCTCATGACCACTGAGACCACCAAGATGGAAGCATCTACTCTTGAGTCAGTATAAGAGCTGCTAGCACTTAAAGCTGTATGCTTTGGGTTTTCTCTCCACCCCCATAAGGGCAAAGAAATAGAGAGCTGTGTTTATCCCCACAAGGCAGAAGCACCAAAGGGTTTTCCTTTCTCCCATCTCCGCCGGCATCCCAAGGGCCAAGGGAGTCCATGCCCCTCACCCAAGGGTCCCAAGTGAATTGTGTTTAGTATCTGTGTGCATGGCAGTGCCACCCAGCTGAACATCAGGCCAGACCCAGAGGCTTGTGCCCCACACACATGGTCTTTGATGGTCAGGATGAAGTATTCCTATTTAGTTGAATAGTCAGTGATGAGCTATTGAGAAGGTTTTTCAGCAGATAAGTAGCATTAAAGGCATACTTCAGACAGGTTAATCTGATATATGTATATATAATATATACATACATACATATATATACACATACGTACATACATATATATATATAAGATTTACTTGATTGGGAATAGGAGGAATCAGAAAATTTAGGGAGGTAATTATTGCAGGAATTATGCTGTTGTACACGTAATTTAGGTCTTAACTAAAATAGTGCCACTGGGAAGGAAGAGATGGGGCTGAATTGAGAATCAAAGCAGAAAAGGAATTTTCAGGGCATATCTTTCACATAAACTTAGAAAGTGAAGAAATACCACCAAGAATGACTCAAAAAGAGCCTTGACAGCATATATCTGACTCAATAATTCTAGTTTTGAATGTTAAATTTAAGAAAATAATCTTGAAACAAGAGATTTATATGTAAAGATAGCTACCTCAATATTACTTATTAGAGTCAAGTATTGAAAAGAACTTGAATAATGAAGATTTAGGAAATAAGAAAACTAATAGTCATGAAATAAAACATAAAATATTAAAATTAAAATATCCAATTTAATGAAACATATTTTGTTAAATTATTTTAATGAAAACATTTTAAAAGCCTATGGATAAGTTTATTTGATAATATATATGAAATGGAGCAAAACCCAAACTTTTAAAAATGCTATTATCTCAATTGTATAAAAATTTTCAAAAAATTAAAAGGCAATTTAGCTACTAGGTAATAGGATTTAGATATTTCCAACTCTCTATATTTTAGTATTTTAGATATTTATGTAACATATATAATGCCTTTTGTAGTTTTAAATCAGAAAATTTATTTAAAAAATGATTTGTGAGTTCCATCTATGTGAATTGAGGAATGTAATATCTTTTTCAAAAAAGGAATATTATGCAGAAAAGTAAATGTGATAGATACATATCATGAATAAAATGTCA
>VMDO01036248.1:0-15322 GCA_007922755.1 Pedetes capensis
TGAATAATTTTGATTTAAAATCTTGATACTTATTAATATTAATTTGTCTTATCATTCAGTTTTAATAAATATTTATCATTCAGTTTTAATAAATAATCATATTTTTAGCTGGGAAATAGATTTGGTGAATTATATAATATTTTTAATTTTCAATGTTTCTATTATTTTAATTTAAATTTTGCTCAACACAAATATAAATTTTATTATTAAAATATCAGTTTTTAATTTTTAATCATTTAAATAATTCTTTGAGAGCTACAAATTTTCTATGTTGTATATTGTTTTTATTTTTTTATAATCCTTAAAAAATATTGAAAACCACTCTTAGCCTACAAGCACTATAAACACAGGCCATAGGTCAGATTAGTCTAACATCTACAGTTAAGAACTCTTCCTTTAGATCACTAGGATGAATAGAATGTGCATCTTTTGTACATCTTGATTTAAAAATAAAATTAGTGGTCTTGTTGAAAACAAGATCAAAGTAAATATTGCTGGCCCATAAATAGACCCCAGACATGGACATATATAATAAATATTCAGTGGCTTTTGACATTTGGCAAACTAGTTCAATAAGAAGAATTAGTACAGAAGAATAGAGACTCCACAGGGTAAACAACAAAGCATGAATAACAAAAGGACTGTAGCTCAAATTCTCATAGAAATCTGAGAGGTCATTATTGCCATACCATGAAAATAAGCTGCTATGGGAAAAGTATTCAGGAAAAATTGCAAATTATTACCGAGATTTAAAGCAAATACTAAGTGGACTCATGTGATTGCTTTTCCAAGTCTATTTTCATTAAAACAATAAAATTTCATGCCTCTTTGATTCCCTAATGACAATTACTAGATGTTATGTTACTCATGCTGTGTCCCATAGTACTATTTCCAGTGTCTCATTCAAAGCTGTTGCTGTACTTTGTGTATGGACAATTACAAATGTCATTCTTATTCAGAGTATGTAGGAAAATGTGAATACTTTAATATATGATCTTGTTAAAATTGTTATCTAGAATTATATAGCAAAACATAGAACTGCTCATCTTCCTTGCATGCCTGCTCATAATCTCTTTGGGCAAAAAGAATTACATTTCTAAGAAGAATTTCTTCTCTAGGTAAGGTCCCTATGGGTAGAGTGAGAAGAAAGTTTCAATTGACACAAAGAATTCTTGTACCTCTCATACTAGTGCTTAAGACTGACATGGACAATGATCTAACCACATCAAATCTAGGCAAAAGAGGATGTCAAGCACAAGAGACCATTGCATTGTGGAACAATAGTGGTGATGATAAGTATGACCATGTCTGGTGACTGCTTTACAGATGGTGTGGGACCTGTGGAAGGGATAGAGTGATCATGTTGGGTGCCTGCGGTAGGAGTACACAGGCTCAAGGACAATGGCTACTAATATTACCACCCTGAGGGTTATTACCAGAGTGTAGCATGGTGGTCAGATTGCCCACTGGTGAAAGCTGATGCATGGACCTATAGATGTGGCTTGATTTTAAGGAATAAAAAGCACTACTAGCAATCCAAAGCTCTGAATATTTCCTGTGTCCAATGGGAATGAGTCAAAATCAACATACCATCACTATTCAGTTGGTGCCGTTTTACAAAAAGCAGTGAACTATGATAGAACTCTTCCAGCCAGTTTAAGTGATCCACTCATCAGACTACATTTTGGATCAAAATCCCAGATACACGACTTCAGGGTAACATAGGCATCTGGTTGACCTCACACCTAAGGTAAAGATTTTTTTATCTCCCTGAAAAGTAGAAACTACAACTAGGGTTCATGAATGTCCTGGTCCAGGTTCAAGGAGATCTCCTTAGAAAGCGCTGTGACTCCCAGTCAGTCCCTAACACTGGAGGAGGACTTAAACAATTTTGAAGTAGGCACATCTGACATGTGGAACTCATGTGAGACACTTCTATGCTGTAAGAACCTAGGAACTTACAATAAGGCATGATGAGGTAACAATGTGTGGAGCCACCTGAAGT
Source organism: Pedetes capensis (assembly GCA_007922755.1). Classification (NCBI taxonomy): domain Eukaryota; kingdom Metazoa; phylum Chordata; class Mammalia; order Rodentia; family Pedetidae; genus Pedetes; species Pedetes capensis. The sequence goes on from VMDO01036248.1 coordinate 2,006, forward strand.
TCATGAAATCAGGGTCAAGGACTCCAACTGATTGGTTCTAAATACAGTATTGCTTTCAGCAAAGTCTTAAACTGTTTCTGCTTTCTGATACAGACCCTTGCAGTGGATATTTAAAGTTCAGAACTCATAATTTATCATTTTCTTTCTCTATGTTACCCAAAGAAAACAACTAAGTATACTTTTGATACCAATGTCTATCAGTCAGAGAAGCAAAACAACAGTTAGTATTACAGGAATAAAGTAGTTATTACAGAATTAAACCTTAAGAAATGTGGGAGTTACTGGGAAAATGCTGGTCTAGAATAGGGACTATAGGAAGCAGAGAAACAATTGCTGACTAGTCATTCAGAACTCCATGTGTCTGTCATGCTGTGGGGTCTTGCATCTTGCTGTGATGCTGAAATTTGTTCTTCTTTCTTGTTGTTTTTAAGTTCCATTGAGTTGTGTCTGATTTGTAGTGACCTTCATAGGGTTTTCAGTGACTGATTATTTCAGGATTGCTTTGGGAGTGGGCTACCACGTCCTTCTCCCATTTTTGTGGTGCTAGGAATCAAACCCAGGTCCTCAGAGAGTGTAGAGCAGCACTCTACCAACTAAGCTAAATGTCAGCCCATGGTGAAAGTTATGCTACCAGTGTTTCAAATACCAGCAGGCCACCCAGGTGGATGGGTTTCAACTGAGCTTCCAGATTAAGACAGACTAGGGAGAAGGACCCAGCATCCCACTTCCAAAACAATAAACCATTGAAAACTTTATGAATAGCAAGTAACTGTCAAATATAGTTCTGGATAATGAGCCCCCGAGGCTGGAAGGCCTTCAAGAAACAACTGGGGAAGAGTTGCTGCCTCAAAGTAGAGTCAACTTTAATGATAGGAATGGATTAATGCCCTTAGGATCTCCTTTTGCTGATGTGACATGACTCAAAAAGAGAAGAAACAGTGACTGCAACAATAGGCTCAAAATAGATTGTGTGCATGGCACAGTGTTGGCTAGTGTTTCATTCTCTTGTGCATACTATCTCTATGAGTCAGTTCTTACTCCAGAGCACATACTAACAATAACAGTCTTTCTGAAATACTACAATAGGCAGACAAATCATAACATTCAGGAAAAGCTGTTAAGCCAAACATGACTAGCTACCACTGGGGAACCATGAAGGGATTGGCCTGAAGAAACCTATGATAATCTACTATGTCAGACTACTCATCATCCCTGTGAGTCTCCATCCAAGCATCTGGTAGTGACTTTAGCACTTCTACTGGTCAACAGGGGCTGGGGTTTAGCTCAGTTGGTAGAGCACCGTTCTGTGCTCTCTGAGGGCCTGGGTTCAATCCCCAGCACTGCAAAAATGGGGAGAAGGATATGGCAATCCACTACCAAAGCAATTCCAAAACAATCAGCCATTGTAAACCTTATGAAGGCCACTATGATCCAGACATGACTCAATAGCACCTAACAACAACAAAAACAACACAAATAGTCAATAGGGCCATCAGCTAATCTGGGTGAGCAGGGAGTAGAATGGAAGGATAAGCTGGAACTGATTAGAGAAGTCTAAGGCTATCTCTCATCATATTTGACCACATGACTTTCTGAGAATAGTTTTGCTGTCTCATTTTTCTCTTCCACATGCAATGAAAGTTCCTTTTTGGCCAACGCTAATCTAGAAAAATAAAGACTATATTGGAAAGTGTTGTGCATGGCTTAATGAAGTCAACATAACACAACTCAGCATATTTGATCTAAGCTTAAAGCTAGGTATGTATGTTTTTTCTCACTTTCTTTTCTTTAAATATTATCTTGTGCGTGCTCTTTCTAGAAAGGTTTTAACAACTTTCAGAATATAATTCCATGGGAAAAGAGAGAGTTGATCTTCAAAAACTTCAAAAAAAATCATTAAATTGTATTGTCTCTGAATGGTCTGCAAGTGTATCTGAACTAGTCACTGTGTCTAGTCAGATGAAATATTCCATTCCAATTGATCTAGGGTAATTAAAGTCCACTGCTGTAGCTGATGATGAGGTCGACTCAATTCAAACATCATGAACACCAGGAGGTTTATGCAGACAGGTTATATGTTATCTATGTAGAGTTTCCCTCCACAAATTTTCTGAAAATGGAAGAGAAGTAGTACTGTGTTTACTATACTAACTAAAGAAAAATCCTCAGTGCCAATGGGAGATAGATTTTCACATTCAAAGGGAGAATTTAGTAACATCCAAAGTTAGTGTAGGGGCTGGGATTTAGCTCAGTTGGTAGAGCACTGCACTGCAGTCTCTGAGGTCCTGAGTTCAATTCCCAGCACCGCAAAATGGGAGAAGGACATGGCAATCCACTCCCAAGGCAATCCCGAAACAGTCAGCCATTGAAAACCCTATGAGGGTTGCTATGAGTTGGATACCCACTCAACAGCACCTAACAACAACAACAACAAAGTTAGTGTAAACAAACAAAACATATAAGGATATATCTTGATGAGATTTTTGGACCTCAAGCACAGAAAGAAAACATCAAAAACATCTACAGAGGGGAACATAAGTTGCCCATATAGAGAAGCATATTAAGTTGACATCAGAAGTCCAAACAATCACAGGATGTTAGGAAAAAATGAAGCAGTCTTAAAGATAGGAGAATTTTAAATGCACTCCCTAGCTACACATTGAAATATTCATGCAATAGAGATATTTTTCTATACATGAGGGCTTAGAAAACTAACGTGTCATATTCTGTTCAAAATTAGTTACTCCAGGATGTACTCCAGCAAAACAAAGTGGATTAAAGGAAGAAGACATAAGATAAATGAGATAATGCTAAGAGATGAGTTATAAGTGGTTAAGTATTGATGCAAAATATAAAGAATAATTTTTAACAATAATCTCAGAACTTGTGTTGGGCAAGATGCAGAGAGCTGATGGATTATTGTGGCCATTCAATTTGATTCAAACTAAATATGCTACTTCCTGTGTGACTTGATAAAACACAGAAGAGACATCTGGAGTAAACTTTGATAATTTTTTCCCTACAAGTTCTATCTTCCCCCAAAAAGTAATGGTTAAAATGGAATTCCTTACTATAGCTATATTGTTGTTGTTGTTAGGTGCCAGCAAGTCGGTATCCCACTCATAATGACCCTCCCTACAACAGGCAAAACACTATCGTCAGTGCTTCTCTGCTGTTCATTGGGTTTTCAATGATGGATTGATTTTTGGGAGCAGGTTGCCTGGTTGGTCTTCCAAGCCTACAACACTTGGTGTTCCCAGGTAGTCCCCCATCCAAGTACTAACCAGACCTGACCCTGCTTATCTTCCAAGATCTGAGGGGAATGGATGCCACAGGGCTCTGACTTCAGGCTGTAGCTGTATTATATGATAGTTAATGGCTTGTTGATTAAAAGATTATGCAAACTTAGGGGGCACAGAATCAATATATACGTGAGGGATCACTGTAGTTTACTATTACAGCTTTATTTCTTCTTAAATCATTAATAATCTATAAGTATTTTATTAGATAGTGCTCTTTCAATTTCCTATAGATCTATAGGTCTATAGTGGAGTGTGGCTAAGAGAAAATGTTCATAGGCGAGTGGGAAAATCCTTGATATGTACCTAAAATGAGGAACAGAATTACAAAGCTAGGCATGGAAATGGTTAAGAGTGTTACAGAGTATGCTACAGAGATGAGCATTTGCAAATTGTACTTACAGCTTTCTTTTTATTCTCAGTATTAACATTCATGATTTGTGAGACTCAGCAAGTGTTGACTTTAGAAGTGCAATCAGGAGAGGGCTGAATAAACATTATTCACATCATTCCCCTCCTGCCTTCTGTGAATACTTAAACAAGATATTTCCCAGCTTCCAAAGTGGCCAGCACTGACTTATTTCTGTGTTAGTAGGTGTCACATCTTCCATATCTTTTGTCTCCCTTTGGTCACAATAATTTTCTAACTGTTCCAAAAAAGGTCCTGGCCATTATATACCGCCACTTCAATAAAAGCAGGGAAACATCTATGTCTAATTGAATAACAAGCATTTTGTATTTGTAGTTAGTGTTCTCTATGGTATGGTCAATAAAACTAGTCAAGAAACAGCTTTTTAAAAATCCTTTTAGCCAAGTGGGTGACACCTGTAATCCCAGTTACTCAAGAAGCTTACGCAAGAAGATAGAGAATTCAATCTTCTGCCAGAGGCAGGCTGCACAAGTTACTGAGACCCTGTCTCAAAATAAATAATAATAATAAAGAAGCTAGAGGTTCAACCCAGTGGTAGAGCACTAACCTAGCATACCCAAGACCCTGGTTTCAACTCCTAGTACTGAAAAAAGTTCCTTAAAAAAGGAAGAAAAAAAGAAAACACACAAAAAATTATTCATTTGTCCTTATTTCTTCTATAAAAATAATTTCACAAGGAGGCAGGAAGAAGAATAACAAATAATTGTAATGTGTGTAAATATTTATAGTTCAACCTCCATCTTGGAAGATATGGTATAGGTGATGTGCTTTATTTCATTGAAAAATTACTACAGTTTCAACACTTTTTAATGATATACTTTTTATAATGTTGTATTATTCATAGGTGATTCCTTCCATATTGAGAAAGCATATTTCATCTCTTCTTTATTGAGGCAGCATGTAAATGGGATTTTTTTCAAATCTGTACAGAGAAGGGCATGCAGTGTCAAGATCCTATATTATTTAGTACTTTTGATGACTAAGATTAGGTAAGAAGAAAATTGTTGGTTTACATCACAGATCACTTACCATAAAAATAATTTATTGACTTTCATTATTTTATTTTTATGGTACTTAGGGGTTGAACTTAGGGCCTTGCCTATACTTTGTAAGTGCTATACCACTGAGCTGCACACCCAGCCCATTTTTTACTTTTTAATTTTGAGTCAAGTAGGACATCTCTAAATTATGCAGGCTGCCTCTGGTCTTGATCTCTTGATCCTCCTGGCTCTACCTCCCAAGTACCTGGGATTACAGGTATGTACCACTATGTCCAGCTGGCTTTTATTATTGTATACATATCACCCTCTAATAAGCTAATTTTTAAAAGCAACTATAGTTCTTACTTTATAAGCCAGATATATTGGAGTTTTTCAGTACTGTATTAGATAATTCAGTGAGTTCTACAAAAAAGAAGGAAATGTCAAAATTTTAAATTGACAATAGGCAGGAAGTTGAGATATCTGGCTTCCTGAAGGACAGAAAACTCTACTGGATACATAAAGAGATACCTCTGTTTACCTCAGGACAACCAAGCATCTAGCTAATGCACTTCACACTCTGATGAGTTCTTAAAAAATAATAAGTAAATAAATAAATAAATGTACTCCCGCTGTCATGGTGTTTTTCTACCTTAGTTTTTGCCATGTGACAAACGGACTCCAAACTTAACTCTAAGCAACAAAGATTTATTATTTCATATGAGTCTGTGGATTAGGTCTTTAGCTGGGTGCTCCTTCTGATGACCTTCCCTGGGTACCTCTTCATCTGAAGACCTCAGGAAGGGTAGCCAGGACTGGAGGGTCTAAGACACCCCCATTCACATATCCAGGGCCTTGCTACTGGGTGTCATCTGGTGTCTCTCCTTCTCCACCCCTACTTTCATCATTTGGAAGTCTAGTCCAGGAATTCTGAATAGACAAGGGAGGAAGGTGATGAAACTTTTGAGTTCTAGAATTTAAAATACATACCGTGTCAACTGCCACATTAATTAGGTCACAAGTTCAGTCCAAATTCAAGCAGTGGGAAAGTAGTTACCATCTCTTGATGGAAGAAGCTACAAAATATTGGGACAATGTGTTTCACTCAATGGTCAGCCTCTTTCTATCTTCTATCGTTATCTCCTCAGTTTAATTTGTATATTAACACAAAAAGACTGACTTTACTATAATCCAAGGGTCAGCCAACTTTTTGTGTAAAAGATTAGGCAGAAACAACAACAGAGGTCTCATAGTGACTCAATCCAAATGTTTCTGTGAAAGCTGTGTTACAATAAAACTTTTATTTACAAAAATAGTAGCTGGATTAGGCCGTAAATAGTCTGGAATTAAGAACTGAATTACATTTTCCCCCCCAAAGAAGCCCTATCTCTAGTATCTCAAAATGTTACCTTATTTAGAAATAGAGTAGTTGCAGATGCAGTTAGTTAAATGAGCTAATAATGAAATAAGATATGTTCCTAATCCAATGTGACATTATAGGAAAATGGCCACATAGAAACAGAGAGACAAGAAGAGATATGATAAGATCAAAACTTGCACTGATGCACCTGCTAGCTGAAGATTGCCATCAAATCCCAGGAAGCTATAAAGAATTATGGAAAGATTCCCTTAAAGATGTTGGAGAATGTTCTTGCAGACACTTCAGCTTCAGATGTTCAGCCTCCAGAGCTGTGACAGGATAAATTTCTCTCACCACCTAGTTTGTGGTACTTTGTTACAGCAGCCTTGGGAATTTAATATAATGGGTCATATGTGTAATGTGGATGAATTGCAAGTAGTATTTTATTTTTTAACTTTTTCTCAATTGTATTTCCTGATTCTTTTTGAATCCTGCCTCCTGAAAATATATTGAATCGAAAGCTTTGAACTTTTCCTTCCCTGACACTAACATCAAGTTTGGGTTAGGTCCTTGTTAGCTGATGATATCCAGCCTGTTCAAATTATTCCTACTAATGGGTTCACGTGCCTGCAGTGGTACCACTGTGACATCTGTTCCCATCAGATCTCCGAAGCTAAACTGGGTCAGGCCTGGTTAGTACTTGGATAGGAGACTGCCTGGGAACACCAGGTGCTGTTGGCTTGTGAGAAGGACCCAGCAACCCATTCCCAAAAAACAATCAACCACTGAAAACTCTATGAATAGCAGAGAAGTACTGACAATAAGGTTTTGCCTGTTCTAAGTAGACTCGCTATGAGTGGAATACTAACTCGATGGCACCTAACAACAGCAACAACAATGGGTTCATATGTGATATTTTATAGAATATTCTACTCTTCTTACTTAACATTTGCATTTCAATAGAAATAATGAATGTATTTATTTAAAACAATATTTCTCAAATTATTTGATTTTAGGAGTAATATAATTTTTAAATATTTAAGAAAATTTTATCTTTTACTTTGGTACATTAAAAATAAGCCTGGCAGTCTTGAAATTGGTATGGAAAGCCTAGAGCTTTATCTTTTAACTTTCTTCCTGATTTGTGTTTCCTCATCTCTTAAGGCCATGCCAATAAGTCCCAGCATCTTAAAGAACAAAGTTGAAAATTGGTGCTATAAAAGATACATTATTGTAGAGATAAGTGTTTTTCTTGTGTGTGGTGCTGAGCATCGAATCCAGGGCCCTGCACATGCTAGGCGAGTGCTCTGTCATAGAACTACATCTTCAGGCCTACTGTAGAGATTTCAGGCAATGGGGAAATGATGTAGGGAAAACAGAGATAATTTCGGATTGCCAGATCTCATTAAATGCATGGTAACTAAACTCAAGCATGAATGTTAGGAATACTGACTGTGTTTTCCTACATATACAAACATATATCAGATTAAATATGATGAGTAAAAAGAAATGGTATTGCTTTCATAATTAGCTGGATGTCATATACATCCATCCATTTCCCTAATGAGAGATGTTCATTTCACCAGTGACAGCTACAGTGCCAAGAAGCAGAACTGGGCAAAGTTCTTTTGCAATTGGCATGTTCCTGGCTGTAGCTGCACAGCAATGTGTGTAGTTAAAAACCAAGTTCATTGTTTCAGCTGCTGGCAATATGCTCCCATGGAATGTCCTCAATTGTTATACATTTTTTGTAATGTAGACATACTATTTTAAATCAAAATCCTATAGAATATGTACAGAGACATGACTATTAAGCATTTAGAATAAATAAATCTATCGTGCTTAATGACGTTAAAACAAATTCAGCCAGATAAACTAAAACTGATATCACACATTTTCTCCACAACCTCAAAGAATACCCGTGCACACAAAGGTATTTAATTATGTAGTAGTGTTTATTATTTTCCTTTGATGAGATGAGAAAATGGATGTAATTTCAATACAGTTCTGTATTTTTTTCAGATCACTGTATGTTCATTTTTAGATGGAGATCATGGATCCCTTTGCTTTCACATAGTTGAGTGACCCCTGAGAAGCTATGATGTTTTTCTTACTTAGTTGTCTAGCTTATTTCTATCTCATTTTCCAGCTTCCCCCTTTGGTGTCTAATGTATTGTTTTGTACATTTACTTAACACTTTTTTGTTGAGCAGAAACTTAAGAAAGCATGGAATGATTTGTTAGTATGAAATAAGGTAGACATGGACCGTGCACGCAGACATACAAGGTTTGAATCTAAAATGTCCCCCAAAGGCCTTGTGTTTGAGTACTTGGTCCTTGGCTGATGGGAAAGTTATAGAACTTTGGGACGCAGGCTCCTAGCTTAACCCAGAACCTCAGTTCTGGTCACACTTTGCTTTCTGCTTCTTGATCACTAAGATGTGTGGTTCTGTGCCACCAGCCCCGCCATGCCCACCTTGCCACTATGTCTTCCACCTCTGTGGACTAAAATCCTCTATTCACAAAACACCTAAAAAATCTTTCCCTCCATAAGTTTGCTTCAGTCATTTTCTCTGTTACAGAGACACACCAGGTTACTAATATGTCTTCTAAGGCATAGTATCTGACTAAAATTATCTCAATTTCAAGCAGGAGGACTGGAGAGAAGAGAAAATGGAGAAGGAAGTTATAGGTTAATCCAATTTAGAGTTATAACAAAATAAGTCAAATTGTCCAAATAGGATCATATTAAAATCATCTGATAGATATCTACTAAAACCGCAAAAACTGCTTTTGTATTTATTTGGGGCTACAAAGCTCATGTAAACTAACATCCAATAGTCTGACTTTACTATTTCTTAGGTGAGCTCTTCTTTTTTTTAAGAAAATTACAAAAATCCCCCAGAGTTTTGCAGTGGCTGCTAGCTCATTGCCTTTAGGATTATGGTCCATCCTGGCTCTCCTCTTAGTAAACCCACAGTCTCCTTAGAACTCACTGTTCCAGAACAGGTTGAGAGAAATTTGGGATAATAAATCATCCACATATTTCATCACTCTCCAAAAATTTCATTCTGCCAGTTCCTCTGTGTACCCTTTAGCACCCCAAAGGCAAACATTTGCCTTGGTCTAGTGTCAAAAATTTTTGAATCAGAGCTGTCTGTTTCAGATTCAATGGAATTTGACACCAAGTCCTTGTCCTAAAGTATCTTTTCTGCAGCCTCTGTTATTCTTCTCTTATTTTTTTGTCAATCAAAAAACTTGGAGAAAACAGAAGAAAAAATTCTTTTTTTCTCTTGATACCTTAAAATACATCTCCTCTCCAATAGGGATAAAGTTAGCATTATTCAGGACTCTGAGAAACATCAATGTATACCTTTTTAGAAATCCAAGACATGGGGGAGTTTTTTTAATTGGTTATCATAGTTGAGTATTGCTATTACAGATTGGATTGAGACCCTGGAATTCACATCCAATCATTCTAATATCTCTTTAAAGCCCCTCAATCTGATTTTCCTACCCATCAATATAACAAATGAGACCCCCTACCCTGTCCCTCCATCAAACTGAGGATACACAGATGATTACAAACATCTAGTTTTATTTGGGGCTGGAGAATGCGATCTCATGTTGTGATAGGTGTAATTTGGCCTTATTTTCCCTATATTTTCAACAACACTATAAAGATTTAGGATCAAATTTTTTATAAAATCTTAAAAATATAGGTGATTAGTGTTATTCTTCATAAATCTTTCCATATTCTCTTTTTATATGATGTTAAATGGAATAGAAATATTATGTTTTCATTGTTAATGAGAAAGAACACATTTCAAAGTAGCCCCAAAGCCATTTCACCTGTCTGTCTTCACTTAAAGAATGGACATGTTATGTATTACTTTTTAAATTTAAGAGTAACATATTCTGTGCAACATACAAAATCCAAATTGAATTGAAATTGACTTTTCCTCCTTTCCTAGAAATAATAGCTGTAAAGAAGACCATCATCAAAACTAATTTGCAGTAATGTGGCTCTTTAATGCCATAAATGCATGGAATACATTAAAGAAAGCTAATTGAATTTTTAAAGACCACTTGCAAAACTCAGATCAGGAATTTTTCATATTAAATATAGAAGGAACATATTGTTGAGTTCTTTCTCTTCTCTGCATTGTGGGTGGCAGTGAGAAATGGATGGCCCGACATTGCAGCTCATGGCGAGGCTATGGCCAGAGAACAGAACAGGGTAAAAGGACAAGGGTTTATTCACAAAGGAGAGGGAATAGAACTGAGGATTAGGGAAAAGGAAAGGGGAGTTGGAGAGGGGAAGTTCTCAGCTGCTGTCTCTGCTGCTGGGGCAGAGACTTCCCGGTGTCCTCGCTCTTCCTGCTCACAGGCTTTGCCACTTTGGAGGCCCTGCTCTTGACTCTCCAAGGCTTGCCTCTCAGAGTCTTGCCTCTCAAAGCTGTCAGTCCATGTAGGGTATCTGGCATTATAGAGGTCAGGATTGAGTAGAGGTGGCAGGCAGGTTGAAGTAAGAAGTAGGCAGGCCAGAGGAAGGCTGAAGGCAAGAGAGTAAATAGGTCTTGTGCTCTTAAGGAACCACAAGGACCTGATCAGCTTCTCTTAGATGGTATTCAGAAAGGCTGTTGAGCTCTGAGCTCCAGAGTTTATGTAGCCTGATGGCCAGCCAATTAGGGGAAGGCTCGGGCAGGTAGGGTGTAACCAATCGGGTGGTATGCTAATTTTGAGGGGAACAGGATAGCATATTTGGGCTAATCCAGGGGTGTTCTTTAGCAGCCAATCTGGGAACAGGGTTGGATCAGAAGTGACCAATCGGGGGTTTTAGATGCTACCATTCCTCAGGTGCCATCTTGGCCTTCTCAGTGGGAGGGGGAGTGAGGTACCCAGATGTAGGGCAAAGGTGGCCAGTTGCCATCTTGCTCCATAGGGTTCAATGGGGGCAAATGGCCTGGATATAGGGTAAGGGTTGCCTGCCTTGGAGGAAAGAGGTGGGTCCTACCAGTGGGCTACATGGACTCCTATGGTCAGCCATTTTTGGGGTACTCTCTATCCCCCTGAGAATCCCAACACATCTGAGCTAGAAGAAGTCAGGATGAAACATAATAATAAAAATCTTGCAGATTTAAAGGGCAAATACTCTTCTAAAGAAGGAAAAACTGTTTTGAAACACAAGTAGTTAATTACAATGCATATAAATTTAGCCCTGCATAGTGGTGCAAGCCTATAATCCCAGTGACTTGGGAGGCACAAGCAGGTAGATCTCAAGTTTGAGGCCAAGGGGCAAACTGCACAATTTAGAGAGACCCTCTGTCAAAACTAAATAAATAAACAAATAAATAACAAAGGACTGAAGGTGCAGCTCATTGGTAGGATGGTTGCAAAGTATGTGCAAGGCCCTGAGTTCAACACACTTGGTACTGAAATTATATACATACATATATATATATATATATATATATATATATATATATATATATATATATATATATATATACAAATCCTATTAAAGGGAGTATTAAATAAAGTGTCTCAAAGTCAGGGTACTCATTTCCTGGACTTCTGGAAAATGGGAGCACTAGGGAGTATTACATACAAATCACCTTAGCATGAGCACTCTTCCACAGGGTTGGTCCCAGTGATATTCTATTGTTTTTTAAACTCCTCTACTCAACTTCCTTCTCCAGAAATGTGACAAGTATACTATCTTGAATAATTGTCCCACTGAAAATAACCAACAAGCCTATGTTGAAACATTAACAATACCAATAGTAGCAACAATAAGAACAACAACAAAAATTAACTTAGTCCTCAGAAATGAATGTTCAGGAGCTGTGAAGTTGAGAAGTGGAATGCCAGGTAGGTAAGCTTGCTCTGTGTATGGCTTTGGGTCTACGGATCTTAGGAATTTGGTACCCTTGCAATTCAATTCTGATGGGCATGCTAGGCTATGGAAGCAAGAGAAAAAACTCTATGCTCAATACAAGTCTAAAGAATAAGTAGGTAATTCCCTCCCAAAGTTAAGGTCTCAGAAACTATAACCTCAGTAGAAGATGAGTTACAGGAAAGACATTCTGAAGAAGAGGAAGCAAAGAAACTGTGTAGGCAAATGTATATTTACTATTTAATTTCCAAGCTAGTGAAACTAATAAAACTTTAATCTAAAAGAACATGAGTAGAAAAAAAATAGCAGAAAAAAATTAAGCAAATAGAAACTCCTAAACCTGGTGATAAGAATAAATCCATACATCCTAGAAATCACAATAAATTTAAAGTGATTAAAGTTGCCAGTGGAAATAAAAATTGACAGAAATAATTTTAACATTGCTGCTTACTATTTGTCAGAGCCATGACTGACTTTTTCCAGAGGATCACTGGAAGCAGTGTGCTATGATAAAACACAAAGGTAGCTCCTTCGCTTAATCATGATTACAACATCATCTATCTCTTCTTTAGTAGTTAACTGCATCTTTCAGTTGGTTGCAAGTACATCACCCTATATTCAAGAGGAAAATATTGCTGAAACCAATTTGCCTGGTTGATCTGTTTCCCAAACTGGTACTTTAGACTACAAAGAATGTCTGTTTCCTTGCTGTTTCCTTGCTATTCTCCTTTTATATCTTGGTGCCCCTTTGATTTCATTTAAAAAAATGTACATCATTAGTAAAATCCATTATGTATTTTACAAATCTTTATACTTTGGTAAACAAAAAATGCTTAGGTAAATGTACGTTTGGTATTATTTTGGTCTCACTTAAATACAAAGGTATGAAAGTATCAGGAAATTGTTGTCCTTTTCAGTTTCAGGCATCCTTAGGGCTGAAGTTTACTTACACTGCAGTTCATTTGATTGTATGCTTATCTTTGGCTCCATGTATATGTAAATATAAGAAATGCCACAAAACCTTAGGATATGTGCTCATTAATTAAAATAATAAAACTCATGGACAAATAAGATCTTAGGTTGCAGTGAGGGAGGTAATCAAGGCAGATTAATTAAATGAATGGTAATTCCCTTATGGAAAAGAATGAATTTTCATTTCCAGCAAGTGAAGAGGACATGCCTACTGAGAACACAAATAAGAAAAATCAACTATTAAAAATTGAGTGTGAGGAATATTTGTTCTTATCAGATAATGAACTAGATCTTGGTGATGAGAATAATAATGATTCCATTACTGATGAAAAGAAAACACAATTAGACTTGAGAATAGGCCCATCAAGTGGCTTTCTT
>VMDO01036249.1:0-15327 GCA_007922755.1 Pedetes capensis
ATTAGATAAGAAAGATCTAAGTATGTGAGGATGTTGTTGTTAGGTGTCATCATTAGGTCTGACTCATAGCAACCCTACATAAAACAGAATGAAGCACTACACAGCACTGTGCCATGCACACCATCATTTTATATTTGAGCCCTTTGTTGCAGCTACTATATTTCTTCTCAGTTTTGAGTCATGTCACATCAGCAAAAGGAGGTCCCAGGGGCTTTACTACATTCTCATCATTTAGGTTGACACTACTCTTAGGAGGCAACTCTTCCCCATTATCTTTTGAATGCCTTCCATCCCAGAAGCTTCATTTTCTGGCACACTCTGACAGTGCTCCTTTGCTATTCATAGGGTTTTCAATGGCTTATTGTTTTGAGAATTGACTGCCAGGTCCGTCTCCTTTGTCTGTCTTAATCTAGAAGTTCAACTGAATTCTGTCCATCATGAGTGGCCCTGCTGGTATTTGAAATACCAGTGGCATGGATTTCAGCATCACAGCAACACTCAAACCCCTCAGCATGATAAGCTAACAGACACATGGGGGTTCATGTCTAGACATACCATAAAATGACAACTCATACTTTCAGTACCCTTTTTTAGATGTTAAGGTAATTCCTAAATACTTACATTATTATTTCATAAAAATTTTGATTAATTTCACAATTATGTTTACATTAAAAATTAAGGTTGCTTAATTTATAAAGCTTTTATCTATTCTCATAAAACTATATATCATATTACATAATTTAAAAGCAAAAATTGGATAGCCATTCAGGAAATAATCTATTCTGTATAGTTGAAGATAATCTTTTCTATAATTAGTCTGATTATTTATACTTGCCTAAAACATGGTCTTAAACTTGATTATTCATAAAATATTAAAAATAAACACTACCTAGAAAATTTTGATAGGATTAAATTTACATACAATATTCTCTGTTGTTAGTGTGTTCCCTCACACTAGCATATAAACTGCTAACAATAAACACAATACTCATTGTTATCTTTAGTTGCCAGTGAGTCAGGTCCAACTCATAGAGACCCTATATATAACAAAATGAAATATTCCCTGATTTTGTGTTAGGCACATGATCTTTTTTATGTTTAAGGCTATGGTTGCAGACACTGTGTCAATTCATCTGGTTGAAGATCTTCCTTTTTTTCGTTGACGTGCCACTCTCTCAAACATGACGTCCTTTTCCAAGGATTTGTCCATCCTGATTACATGTCCAAAATACATAAGACACAGCTTAGCCTTCCTTACTTCCAAGGAGCACTCTGGTTGCCCTTCTTCCAGGACAAATCTGTCGGTTCATTTGGCAGTCCATGGTATATTCAATATTCATCTCCAGCCCCATAATTCAAAAGCACCAATTCTTCTTCTGTCTCCCTTTTTCAACATCCAAATTTCACAAACATGTGATATGACTGAAAATGTCATAGTATGAGTCAGGAGCACCTTCATCGTCAGTGTGACATCATTACTTTTCACAACTTTCAAGAGGACTTTTGCAAGTGTTTTTCTGGGTGCAATATGTGCTTTGATTTCTTGACTGCTGCTTCTGTGGGTCTTGACTGTAGAAAAGAGTAAAGCAAAATCTTAGACAGCCTCAATCTTTTCTATATTTATCATGAAGCTTGGTATGGACTTAGTTGTAAGGATTTTTGTTTTGCTGATGTTGAGGCACAATCCATACTGAACGCTGTGTTCTTTGATCTTCATCAGTTTCAAATTCTCTTCACTTACAGTAAGCAGAGTTTTGTCATATGTATAATGCAGGTTGTTAATGAGTCTTCCTCCAATCCTGATGCCATGTTCTCCTGCATAGTCCAGCTTTTCATATTATTTGCTCATCATAGAGACTGAAGAGCTACAGTGAAAGGATATAGCCTAGATGCATACCTTTCTTGACTTTAAACCAAGTAGTGTTTCCTTGTTCTGTTTGAATGACAGTCTCCTTTTCCATGTACATATTCCTCATAAATGCAATTAAGTGCTCTGGTATTCCCATTCTTCACAGTATTGTCCATAATTTGTTCTAATCCACTCAGTCCAATGCCTTTGCATAGTCAATAGAATATAGGTGGACCTCTTCCTGGTATTATCTGCTTTAGGCTAATATCCATCTGACATTAGCATTGATGTCTCTGGTTCCCCATCCTTTTCTGAATCTCGCTTGATTTTCTGGTAGTTCCCTGTCTATGTAGTGCTGCAGTCAATTTTGAATGATCTTTAGCAAAATCATACCTGTGTGTGATATTAATGATATTGTTTGATAATTTCCACATTTAATGGTTATTCCATCTATTCCTGGAGCCTTGTGTTTTGCCATTATATGTACATTCCAAGTTCCAGTTATTAATGGATGTTTATAGTTGTTCTATCTCATTTGATGTCTTACCACATCAGCCAATGGAGATCCCTGGGGCTTTACTCCATTCTCATTATGGTGGTTCTACTTTGAGAAGGCAACTCTGCCACAGTCATGTTTTGAGTGCCTTCGGACCTGGATTGCTGATTTTTCAGCACTATGTCTGACAGTGTTTCTCTGTTATTCATAGTCTTCAATGGCTAATTATTTCAGGAATGGGTTAGCCATGTCCTTAACCTTAGTCTTTCTTAGTTGGTAAGCTCAGCTAAGACCTGTCCAACATGGGTGTCCTCACTGGTATCCATAATATCGGTGTTCTGGCTTTCAGCATCCCAGCAAATCCATGCCCCCACATTAAGGCAAACTGACGTATAGGATGCTAAGATTTTTTCCCATTTAGTGGGGGTTTCCTTGACTCTGTTAATTGTTTCTTTTGCTGTGCAGAAGCTTTTTAATTTCATGTGATCCCATTTATCTATTCTTGTTGCAATTTCTTGAGCTATTGGAGTTCTATTAAGGAAACTCTTTCCTATGCCTATATGATGGATTGTATTGCCTATCTTGTCTTCCGTAAGTTTTAAAATTTCTGATTTTATGTTGAGATCCCTTACCCATTTTGAGTTAACTCTCATGCATATTGAGAGATGCAGGTCAGTTTTTATTTTTCAGCATGCGGATGACCATGTTTCCCAGCACCATTTATTGAAAAGACTGTCCTTTTTCCAGTTTACTTGCTTTGCTCCTTTGTTGAAAATTAGGTGGCTATAGGTGTTTTGAGGTATTTCTGGGTCTTATTTTCTGTTCCAGATGTCTTCGGGCCTATTTTTGTCCCAGTACCAAGCAGTTTTTGCTATCACTGTCCTATATTACAGCTTGAAGTCAGGGATTGTGATTCCACCTGCATTAGTTTTGCATCTTAGGAGTGTTTTGGCTATACATGGACTTTTGTGGTTCCGTATGAATTTTTGAATTTTTTCTATTTCTGTAAAATCATTCAGTGGAATATTAATCAATATTGCATTAAATCTATACATTGCTTTTTGTAGGATAGCCATTTTAACTATATTAATTCTCCTTATCCAGGAGCAGGAGAGGTCTTTCCATTTTTCAGTGTCCTCTGCTATTTCTTTCTTTAATGTTTTGAAATTTTCCTTGTAGAGATCTGAAGGGTCTTTGGTTAGATTGATTCCAAGGTATTTAATTTTCTAGTGGGTTATCATGAATGGTATTTTTTCTGAAATTTCCTTCTCTTCCTATTTGCAGTTGGTGTAAAGAAAAGCTATTGATTTTTGTGCATTGATTCTATAACTTGTGACTTTGCTGAAGGAGTTAATTAGTTCTAGTAGTTTTCTGATTGATGTTTTGGGGGTCTTTCAGGTATAGAATCATATCATCTGCAAATAAGGATAATTTGACCTCTTCATTGCCAATCTGTATCCCTTTGATTTCTTTCTCTTGTCTGATTGACCTGGCAAGGACTTCAATTAATATGTTAAATAGAATAGGAGAGAGAGGACATCCTTGTCTTGTTCAAGATCTAAGAGGAAATGGTTTCAGTTTTCCTCCATTTAATATAATGTTGGGTGTAGGTTTGTCATAAATGGCTTTTATGATATTAAGGTATTTGCATATTATACCTATCTTCTCCAGTGTTTTTATCATGAAAAGGTGTTGCATTTTGTTAAAGGCCTTTTCAGCATCAATTGAGGTGATCATGTGGTTTTTGTTGGCCAGTTTCTTGATGTGCTGGATTACATTAATTGATTTTCATATGTTGAACCAGCCTTGCATCTGTGGTATAAATCCCACTTGGTCATGGTGAATATTCTTTTTCATATGCTGCTGGATTTTGTTTGCCAGAATTTTATTAAATATTTTTGCATCTAGATTCATAAAGGAGATTGTTCTATAATTCTCTACCTTAGATAAATCTTTTCCTGGTTTAGGCATCAGGGTGATGACTCAAGAAAAAACTCCCAAAAAACAAATAACACAATACACAAATGGGCAAAAGAACTGAGTAGACAATTCTCAAATGAAGAGGTCCATAAAGCCATGAAACACATGAAAAAATGCTCAATATCCCTAGCCATTAAGGAAATGCAAATTAAAACAACTCTGAGATTTCACCTTACACCAGTAAGAATGGCCAAGATCAATAAAACAAATAACAACAAATGCTGGTGAGGTTGTGGGGAAAAGGGAACACTCTTACATTGTTGGTGGAGCTGTAAATTGGTCCAACCACTGTGGAAATCAATATGGAGGTATCTTAGAAAGCTGAAAATAGATCTACCATATGACCCAGCTATCAAACTATTGGGAATTTACCTTAAGGGAGATGGGTCATCATACCACAGAGACACCTGCATCTCCATGTTCAATGCAGCAATTTTCACAATAGCAAGGATATGGAATCAACCAAAGTGCCTATCAACAGAAGAATGAATAAAAAACTATTTTACATATACACAATGGAATACTACTCAGCAATCAAAAAATGAAATAAGGCCATTCACAGCAAAATAAATGGAATTGGAGAAAATTATTTTAAGTGAACGAACACAAGCTCAGAAAGAGAAACACCACATATTCTCACTCATATGTGGGAGCTGAATCAAAATTATAAGAAGGAAAAAATCCTATACAAAGGTCAGATCATAATAAAAGAAACAAAGCTAAGAATGGTGTTAGTATAGATGGTCCAGGAAATGCATGTAATAGTTCTGACAAGGCAAAAAGAAAGTTCACTGCAGGAAAAGTTCCTATCTTAAACAGAACTGGAACCCAAGGATCTATAGAAAAATGTTACCATAAAAAGACAAGTAAATGGTAGAGAGGTCTTTGATGGGGGGAGTGAGATGAGGGGTAAGCATACAAGAAGGTAAGGGGGAACCTATATGAATAATGTACAACAAAATGAATATATCTAAATGTCACAATCAAAAGCACGTCAGAATGAATCACATTAAAGTGTACATTAAAAATTTCCAATAAAAAAGGCAAACTGACAAACATGTTGGGGAAACACATTACTTATGCTTCTGTATATGCATGCATACATACTTGAATGTGTGATATATTGAAATAGAAGGTTAAAAAGGTAGTTTGTAAAAAATATGCACTTTTTAATGGGATCAGAACATTTCAAGGTGCTTTCTGTGTGAGAATCTAATTGATAGAACACTAAAATGCGTGTGACATCTGTTTTTGTACTGAGTGATAGGTACAAAGATAGCTACATAGTCACATATAGTTTAGATGGTTCCTTCTTGGCATTGAGAGTGACAGATGACAAATATAAACCCTTAGGGTTTTATTTATAAAGTCACATCTGTACATTCATATTGGCCCTGTTCATGAAAAGACCCACACTGAATAAAAATAGTCAGGTACGATAAGCCAGTGAAGTGGTCAGAGAATGTTTTTCAACACATAACTAGTCAACTAGAGACCAATTGATCCCATGATGTGAGGTTGATTATTCAGAAAATTTTAATGTAAAGTGCCCTTAATGTAAAATTTCTTTAAAGTGGACAAAATTATTTTACTATTCCCACAATAACATGACTGATGACTATCTATTTTTACTTTTGTATTCCTATTCCCAGGCATAGTGTCTGATATTTAGTAAATGCTAAACAAAGTTTTATTCAATGAAAATACATAGTATTTAAAAAAATACCTCAGTGTTACAAATAGGACATTCTGGAGAAATTAAATGCTGTATTTCTATGCATAATGTTTCATATATATATATATTTAACTTAAAAACAACATAAGTATTTTTGAGGAAAGTTTTAATCTATATTCTATCTTCTTTAAAAAATCTCTCATAGTTGTTAGAGTGCTTGCCTAGCATGCACAAGGCCCTGAGTTCAATTTTCAGTGCCAAAATAAAACAAAGAACTTCTCTGACACACACAAAAAGTCTCTCATTTAAAAGAATATTTCAATTCTTTTAGTGCAGCAGACCTTAGCTAAGGAAATTTAACAGTGGTATACATTAACTAGTTCATAATAGTGTTGAATATTTCCATGGAATATGTCAAAGCATCTGGGTATTATAAGAAGAAGTATAAGACAGGAGTTGAACACATGCAGGTAGAACATATTATAAATAGGATAGACCTGTCTAGAATACTACCTTCAAAATTTTTTATTATATCTCTGAAACTCATAAACTAATTTTTTTTCAATTTTTCTAGTATTCCTCTTCAATGATATATTTTTGAGAGTTCTAGTTATGGTAGATGGTACTTAGGAACAGTTTGAAGTAGCTGCTGATTGGTCATTGTGAGTTAAGTACTATTTCTAAGGTCATATACATTACCCTGAATAGTTGCTTTGCTTCAATTAAAAAAAATCTTAAGTTACTTTAGTATTCTACTGATGAATATTTGTATATAGATGTATATGCTTATATATAAGCATTAGTCATACTTATTTGTCTTGTTTATGCTAGAAAATGTTTATCATGCACTTTATTAAAATGTTATTATTTGTTTAATGATTTTATAAAAACAGTACTCTCGTCATGCTACAAAATTCAGAAAACTGTCACCTACTGCATCATAAAAACAAAATTTTACACACATATTTTCACCTCAATGTTTTGTGGTTGTTGTTAGGTGCCCTTGAATAGGGTCCGACTCATAGCAACTCTCATAGTGTTTTCAATGCCTGAATGCTCCAAGATTGTTTTGAGAATGGATTGCCACATGCTTCTCTCGTGTTTATGTTACTGGGGATCACACCCAGGGCCTCAGAAAGTGAATTGTGCCACTATACCAACTGAGCTAAACCCCTACTCCTCATTTTTTTTAAAATTTTTGTGGGCTGAACCCAAGGACTCACTTAAACTTTGCAAGCACACTTCCACTGCGTTGCACACCCAGATTTTTAAATTTTCTAGTCTTGAGACAGTCGTTGCTTTACACAGGCTGCCTCTGGCCTTGAACTTGTGATAATACTACCTCCATCTCCTGAGTTGCTACAATTGTAGGCATGTGCCACCTGGCCTGGCTGCACCTACAATTTTTTTTTTATTCAGTATATGTTGGGATAACAGCGTGACTGCTCATCACAGCCTCATTGAATAGTTTTCATAGTATTTAAATAATGAATATAATTTTTTAAAAAATAAACTGGCATTTCAAAATAACTTTCTGTTATCTTTTCTCATTTAAAAATATTTGTGTCTGTCTGTCTCTGTTTTAACCTGAAGACTTCTTCTATTTTTGATATAACTCTCAATGATGTCTCACTCAATTTAATTGTTCTTCCCTTCCACCTATACAAGGTGAAGAAATGCAAATTTTAAATTGAGCTAGAGATGCCATTGTCCACAAATCAGACTTCTGTAAATATGTATAGAGGTTTTATGATGTTGGTGGGATGTCATCATAACCTTCATTGAAATGACAGAACTCTGTACAAAAAAATAAATGGAAACTTGTTTTTATTCTAGGGAGATCTCTCCCCAGGCTTCCAGCTGCTCTCCAGGAGTTAGTCACTTAATTATGGACTGTGATATTTTTAGCTGTGAACTTAAACCAAAGACTTGAAAGACTTCAAGTGTATTTAAAGTTAACATAATGTGTCAGGGTACAAGGATTCAGTTAATTCCTGAAAAAATCCTGTGAGGTAGGATTTATCTTCATTTTTCAGATGAATAAACTGAAATGTAGAAAGGACAAAAACACTGCTTACAATCCAAGAAATACTAAGAGAGAGCTGAGATCCTATCACTTCCTTCCTACTGCAAAGCCTATGTTTCCTTTTCTATTCTGTGATATCTCCCAGGAATGTTAACACTGGATTTTGAAGGCTGAATTTTAACTTAAAGTTTCTAAATGTATGCCTCTTTCAACATTACTCTCATGTTTACTCAAGAAAATCATTGAATATAAATGGATATTCGTCTCCTATTCACTCAGTATTCTTTAGAAAAAAATTCTAGCCATCTTGCTCCACAGCAAACAATTCCTCTACTGCTATTTTGGGAAAATACTTACTGCACTGAATAGTTGGAATGCTTCACATTACTAGTTCTTGCTCCAGCTCTAGCTGGATTTGAAATGTCAAGTTGAGTCATTTCTCTATATTCTGGAAAAATATGAGACAGTAGGGAATATTTGGAGATGCCAGACACATACAATGTGGCATCCAGACCAGGGGGAGTGATAGGTCAGTGCCTGGCAGATGGCATAATGAGTTGGAGAGGCTACTGGCAGATGGACTTGATGATTTGGGCAAAGCAAAAGAGCTTTTTGCTAACTAACACAAAGCAAGAGGAAGACACTGAAGGAGTCTACTTCTTTCTGATAATGATGCCAACTTGGACTTAGCAGATGATGTGGTGAGGATGAGGCATATGGAAGGGAATAAAGTAATATTCCTTTCTAAACATGATATGGAAAAGGCAGCTCATGTAAGCAAAGAGTGTTTGGCATTTTGGGCATCTAAATTCTTATTTGTGCCTGTGGGGGAGTATTTTCATCATACCAAGCAATACCTGTATTTGGTACATGGAAATATGAATTTATAAGTTGATTATTTAATTATAAAGTTAAATGTGAAACCTTACTGCAGCCTTCATGAGTTAAGCAAATTAACTCCAAGTAAATATTTCCTATTTTATATTAGGAATACAAGATATTCATTTCATACCACTTAAAGTAATTGCACTAAATGTTCTCTCTAAGCTAAATATTTACTTGAAAGGAGCCATTGTTTTACTTTTATTGATCAAAGTAAGGGACTCTTTTGTGTGTAATGTTTCTATTATTCTACAACAATGGTGAAACTACTGACAACCACTAATAAAGCATTGAGATATTCCCCTCTGTAGCAATGAGGAATTTGCCTCAATCCTGCCAAACTCTTTGTTAAAATGTGCACTTCATTTTTTCACACATTTTCTGGCATAATTGGAGAATATATATATGTATATATGTATATATATATACATATATATATATTCAACATGTAAAATGTGATAATTTGTTATACATGTACATTGTGAAATGCTTCCCCAAATCACATTAGTTAACAAATTAACACATCTATCACCACAGTTAGTTTCATTGTCTGTAGAGGTGCCAAAGTGAGGACATTTACCAGCTACTCAATTTGCAAATTTCAAGTAAACAATACAATGTTATTAAGTATAATTACCATGCTGCACATTACAAACTCAGTACTTATTCATTTTATAATTGAAACTTTGTATTCATTGACCAAAGTCTACTGATTCCCTTCAGTCCCTGGCAATCACTGTTGTACTCTCTGATTTTTCTTGTTTATATATTTTTTACCTGTACTAGACAGTTGAGTACAGGATCTCACACACGCTAGTCAAATATTTTATCTCTTAGCCACACCCCCAGACTTTTTATGCTTTTAAATATACAGACAGTGTGTAAGTTGTGCAGGCTGTCTCTGGCCTTGAACTCGCAATAATGCTGCCTCAGCCTCCCAAGTTGCTGGGGTTACAGACCTGTGCCACTGCACGGGCTCTATGCTCTGTTTCTAATAGTTTGACTGTTTTTTAGATTTTACATATAGGAAAATTCATATTGAATTTATCGTTCTGGGTTGAAATTATTTCACTTACCCTCATATACTTGAGATTCATCCACATTTTTACAAATAGCAGAATTTCCATTTTTATGAGTGAAGACTATTACATTATATGTCCTGCTTTATTTACCCATCTATACTTCAACAGAAACCTCTTTTACACATTTGTAACACATACTATGTTGGACATTTGAGTGGCAAGTTTTGTTTAAAAATATATCTAGCCTGGCCAGGTGGCACACACCTATAATCCCAGTGGCTCGGGAGGTGGAGGTAGGAGGATCACAAATTCAAGACCAGAGGCAGGCAGAGAAATTATGGGAATACACAGACGAAAAAATATAAAAATAAATTTAAAAAGGAGAAAAACAAAGCCCTGTACTTGGGCTAACTAAACTAGATTAAGAAAACAACAAATGTTTACTGCATGAAAGTAAAATCATCTGTGGGGAAGTGAGGTTAACCAATTGCACACACTAGTTCATGATCCAGAATTCCAGTATCTATACTCACTGAAAGTCTGGAAAACTATTCCCTTACTGTGGATGTGCTACTTTATAAGACAAACAGAGCATACCTATCCCCAACTATCTTTCTGTGTTCAAGGAGAGGCAGAAACACCAACGAGTTTTTAATGATATATTTTATGTTGAAAACATGTAAAACCTACAAATAAATTGTTGCAGCTTTGGGATGGAAATTATACATTTAATTTTACCTCATGAAATAAGGTTAGGTATAGAAAAATGTTACTGAACTGAAACAAAACTACCATAATTGCTTGGTATGTTAATCAGGTTTCTGTTACTACAACAACATACATGAGACAATCAATTTAAACATAGGAGAGGTTTATTTGTAGGTTACAGTACAAGATTTGTTGTTCCATTACTTTTGAGCCACTCACAAGATAGCACATCATGGTGGGAATGTATGATGCAGGTAGCCATCTCCTCAGGACCAGAAATGAAAGAGAAAGGAGGAAGTAAAACTTAGTTCCCAATATCCTTTCCAAGGGCATACTTCCAATGACTTAACTTCCTCCAACTAGGACCCATTTCTTAAAGGTTTTGTCATCTCCCTATCATTCAATGAGCTTGGGGCCAAACCTTTAAAATGTGGCCTTTGGAAGACACTTCCAAACCATAGATTTTTGTCCCTGGACCTTAAAGATTTATGTACATCTCATAACACAAAATGAATTTAGCTCATCCCTAATGGCCCCTAAAATTTTAAATGTTTTATCATTTGTTGGTAGCCCATGTTTAAAATCTCTTCTGAGACTCAAGGCAAATTGCTAACTGTGAACTCCTATAAAGTCAAAATCAAGTTACATACTCCCAAAATAAAATGGCACAAGGTAAATATTCCCATTCCAAAAAGGAAAAATAGGAAAATATCAAGAAGGCCATAGCAAGACTGAACACCAACAGGGCAAAGATTAGGTCTGAACCTCCATATTTGGCATCCCAGGAACATTGGGGTGGAATATGGATTCCCAAGGCCTTGGGAAGCCCTTGCTGGCTACAGTCTACATGGTTTATGACTTGGGCCCATCACATACTCTCACTGTGGTTTCCTTGGCATATAGTCCATGTTACTGGTATCCCTTCCCTGTTTGGGTCTCCATTGTTTCTTCAGCTTACTGACACTGCTCCATTCATCATTCTGTCAGGGTTTGCTTATAGGAGCTGAACAAATAATACTCCCTGGCCTTCAAGCCTTCCTTCTAAAATATTTCTGGAAGTCTCCATGGCCCTGTAACTCTTGAATTCCCTATGCTTGCAAAACCAGAAATATGTGAATGATGCAATGATCTGCCACTGGCCCCAGATGTACTGGGATCCACTTCATCCATCGTAGGCTTCAGCTGCCTCTGGGTGTTTTCTTACTGAAATGAATGCTGAAGAAACAATACTTGACGGAGTCCTAGGTGAGGGAGTTGCCACAGGTTCTGTTCTCCAAAGATTTTAACTTGGTTCAGGAGCTGAGCCACATGCCTGCAATCCCAGTGACTTATCAGCGTGACACAGGAAGATAACAAGTTTGAGGTCAGCGAAAGCCTGTGCAACTGAGTGAGACTTTGTTTCAAAATAAAATATAAAAAGCTACTAAGGGTGCAGCTCAGTGGTAGTGTGACACATGAGGCCCTGCATTCTAGCCCCTAGTACTGAAGAAAAAAAAAAAAAAAGACATCAACCTGGAAGATATTTAAAATAAATCTGTACTTAGGCATATTTGGCCAGACCATGAGTGAAATGGCGAGGATCCTGAGAAGCCCTCAAGGCATATTTATTATTGTCCAGGTAAACAAAACAAAACAACAAAATACTTCCTTTCTTTTTCACACTACCAATCTCTACACTTACTTTGGCCATATCATTAACCACCATCCTTTTCTCACCGAAGTGCACATTTTTCAAATTTCTCTGTTAGATTTTTGTTCCCATTTCTGACTAGAAATATAGGTAAACACTATCAGCAATATCCATGCCACAGACTGAATGCTGTCCTGCTTTGAAATGTACTCTAGCAGGTAAACTAGTTCATCAACTATACACTCCCAGAAAGTCTCAGGGCATGGTTTCTTTGGCCTAATGCAAAAATAATTTCCTGTATTCAAATTCCCAATAGTCCTGTTTCTGAGAACTTATGAACATAACTTTTACTGTCAACATTTCTTTCAGCATTTTTGTCTTCTGATCCCTCACCAGAATCATGCATTAAACTCCACATACAGAATTGTAGACTTTCTTTGGATCACTTCTCCAAAATTTTCCAAACTCCTACAAAACAATTCCAAAGGCGTTTTCCTATCATCTCAGATGTACTTACAGCAATAGCATCACTTCTCAGTACCAATTTCCTATATTAGGCAGCTTTCCATTACTGTAATAAAATTATTGATATAATCAACTTAAAAGCAGGGTAACATTATTTTGGATCACAGTATTGGAGATACCACGGTCAGTTGGCCTATTGCTATTGGACCTGTGGTAAGGCTATATACCATGGTGAGCACCTGACAGAAGATGCCTTTACTTCATATCTGGAAGTGAAAGAAAGAGAAGAAAGGGATAGAATCTTAATCCCCTGTATACCATACCACAATAACCCTACATTGTCTTACTAGGTTCTATGTCTTAAAGGTGTAAACAGGCTGGAGCCAAGCCTTCTACACTCAGGTTTTGGGGAAGATTTAAGATCCAAACTATAGCACATGGCAGTTAGAAACTGGAAACAGGATTACAATATGTGGACACTAACTAATATCTAACAATGGACCAAAATATGTATTCAAACATTGAGTTGGAAGAGACCAAGACCAAAGGAAAACAGCCCATTGGTTATATTGCCAAATGCTATTTTTTAAAGACAACATGTCTCCTTTGAAATTGAATGAAAAATTACAATAATGGAACATCACTTGAAATTCAGAATAGATTATCACTGTAAATGAGTCCCTGAAAGATGTAAAATAAAAAATGGAAGATTCTGATATTCTAAACACAGTGTGGAAAAAACAGACCTTTGATATATAAGAATCCAAAGGTTTAGAGGCAACAGATTGACATGTACAGGCAACAGAAATAGTTGAAAACAGAAACGGACAAGAAGAGGAATAGTTTCAATGTAATTAAAATGTAATAGGAGATTAGAAAATTAAAATATGTATTGAAGTTACTAAAAGTAAGAAATAAACTGCAGAATGCAGAATTACAAATGGATGACAAAAACTTAGGGCTCGGATTTAGCTCAGTTGGTAGAGCACTGCGCTGCAGTCTCTGAGGTCCCGAGTTCAATTCCTGTGGGGCGCGCGCCTCCCGGCCAGGCCTGGAGGTTCGGACGGGCTGCGCCGCTGCGCACACAGATACGAAACACAATTCACTCGGGACCCTCAGGTGAGGGGCGCAGACTCCCGTGGCCCTCGGGACCCCGGAGGAGATGGGAGAAAGGAAAAGCCTCAGGCGCTTTTGTCTTCCAGGGACAAACACCTGTGTTGGTCGTCTCGGTGGTCAGGAGGAGACAGCTGCCACTTCCTTGGTGATCAGATGGAGAGCAGGTTCCTTTCCTTGTTGAGGATTGCAACGGGAGAGCATTATTTCCTCACCAAAGGTCCCGGGGGAGAGCATCGGGAGAGGCACGTTCTCATCTGTGGTCTGGGCAGGAACAGGCGAAAAGGCGCAGAAAGGGATGCCAGAAAGGCCGTGCCAAAAAGGGTCGAGCTGCCGCAGCACAGCTCTTTATGTAGCTCGCCCATGGAATGGCCTGAGCCAATCAGCTTTCAGTCCAATTGTCCAATCAGGAAGGGTTTTGTACAAACCTGCAACCAAGTTACTTTCATTTTCCCTAGATTTCTAACTTACAAACCAGATGTTCAAACGCCATTTTCCCAGTTTGGGAGTTTTTGCCAATTTCCTCCCAATTCTTCCCTACAAATTCCCAGCACCGCAAAAATGGGAGAAGGGCCTGGCAATCCACTACCAAGGCAATCCGGAAACAGTCTGCCATTGAAAACCCTATGAGGGTCGTTATGAGTCGGATACTGACTTGACGGCACCTAAGAACAACAACAAAAACCTAGGGAATTTTGCCAGAGTCCAGAAAAATAATAAAAGGAATAAATGTGGAAGAGAAAATGGTATCTTTGAAAGAAATAAGACAGAGAATTAACCTTTGAATAACTTCCATATATAAAGAATAAATCAACCAGAAATTTAAATAAAAAATACAGCAGAAGACAAATTTCTAGTGATGACTAAATACATATATTGCAAGGGCTTACTAAACTCTAGGAAAAGGTAATAAAAATTTACCATATCTAAATAAATTCTGGTTAAATTCTTGCATTATTCGGATAAATTGCAAAGTCTTGTATGTGTATGTAAAAGTGGAACATAATAAAGTTAATCTTGAAAAAGTAGGCTGGTTCCAGGTTTATCTGTGACATATTAGTCTTGAAGACAAGATAACAGCATCTGAAGAGCTTTAGAGGGAAATGATTTGGCATATCTTTTATATTTAACCATGAGTACTACTGTTTGTGAAGGCAATAGAAGTAAATTTTCAGATATACAAGGGATTAGGAAATATACCATCCATTCAGACTATTTAAATAAGTTACTTTAAGCCTCATATAAGGCACTTAAGGAATGTTTTATTTTTAAGTCAAGAATATCAAAGTAGGGCTGGGCGTGGTGGCGCACGCCTGTAATCTCAGCGGCTCAGGAGGCGGAGGGGGGAGGATCACATTCGAGACCAGAAGCAGTCTGCGTAATTTAGTGAGACCCTGTCTCAAAAAGTAAAAAAATGGGCTGAGGTGCAGCTCAGTGGTCCAGCACTTGCAGAGCATGCAGGCGCGAGGCCCTGGGTTCAA
>VMDO01036250.1:0-15327 GCA_007922755.1 Pedetes capensis
TGCAAACCTGGAAACAATTGTAGTGGTTTTAAATTATTTTTAAAATGACAAATTACTCTGCTTTGATTGTACTGATGGATTATTTCCATGCCTGCAAGAATATATAAAGAGTTTCTACTAAACAATTGGGCATTTGTAATTAAGAATGGAGCACTGTTTGTGCAGTATCCTGCCAAACCCACTTCTGTGCATTTACCATTTCCCAATTCTTTCTCACTACTATAGCAGTGGTTCTCACCTGGGGCAAATTTTGCCCTTAGGAGACATTTGGTAATGTCTAAAAATATTTTTGATTGTTACACAGGGTTGGATTCTATTGGCATGTAGTGGGTAGAGGCCAGGGATGCTGTTAAGCATTCTACAAGGTATAGGGCAGAATAACAAAGAATCATACAACTCAAAAAGTCAATATTTCCTTGGTCAAGAAACCCTGAACCTTGGTGACCAATTCATCTTCATTTAGCCAAGTCTTCCCAAGTTTTAACACTGGAAAGTCTTGAATCTTGGGAAAACTCCCCAGCTTGAGATGAACTGTAAAGGTTGACCATCCTATTACCTACCTACAACTATTAGGAAAAAAGTCTATATTCAAATTGTTCTTCCTATTGGTATGAATATACAGTCTATTATTGTAATAAAAATCATAATCAGCATGTACATTAAGAACACATTTTGTTCAGTATTACACTGAATATGTTACCTGTATTATTCCTTTTAATCAACTTAAAAGCTGCATGAGTTATTGTTATTATCTTCACTCTAAGTGGTCTTACATTAGATAATTTGTTCAAATTTATATAACTGGTTACACAACTAGGATTATAAAACAAGGTCTAACTAACCACTGAGTACAGTGAGCATATACCTGCTTTGCAAGATTGAAAATATTTTCTTCACATCATGCCAAGCTGGCTGCATAGCTTTACATTTATAATGATGATTATCTGAATTACAAGTCAAATAAAATTGCATTTGATATAAATATGGCTTTTATTTCCTGAGTTGTTGCTGGCTATAACTGTGCATGTACTTGAGCTTGTATGGAGTTCAACTTTCTTCTAAAAAGCATGGAATTTGAAACCAAAGAAATTTCAGTTTAACTTGATAGGTGATCCAAAGTGAATGATGTAATTTCTCTAAACCTCATGGTGGTATTGGGTAAATTAAGTGAGGTAATTTTTCTAAACTCTGTTATATAATGCCTGGTATGTCAGAGGAATTCCATAGGTGGTAGCTCTAATGATCAGGGTGAGAAATAGCTTGATTTACATAGCCATAGATTAGCTGATTCATGACGTTTTCATTTGTAGAGAAGGAGAAAAGAAGAGAGCCAAGAGGAATATCATAATAAAAGCCTAATAAAATAGCATTTGAGTTCAGAAAGGATTGGCAGAAATCCAACATATTTAGATGCTTTATGAAAATATAACTTCCATCTTCTTTAAAATGAGGGAATACTGCTTACTAAAAACATTGTAAAGGTTATAATCACATAGAACACATGTCCCAAAAATCTTTCCATTTTAAACACGCTATTTCCAAAAAATTACAGAGGTTGAAAATCAAATACTCAATTGCAAATACCTCTTTGAATGACAAATATTTAGTGATGGAAATGAAATATGTATTTTTCCTGTAGTCAGCAGTCAGCCAATTAAACAGGTACAATTTTATTTTCTGTTATTTGTAGGTGGAAAAGACTAGGTCCTAATATAAAGGTGCAGTAAGAGCTGCAATGTAATTAAAATTGCTAAATTATAATATACAGACGGTAACTATTAAAAACACAAGCATGGGTAAAGTCCATTTTTGTTTTGTTTAAGGCAACAGTATGCTTAACTCAGGGAAAAAAAACCCCACCATAAGTCTGTTATTCTCTGATGAATGAAATGGCACTAGTGAGAAAGGGATACAATAGAAGGGGAGAGATGAGAGAAGAATTACCAACATCAAGCTGGTGGGTGATGCCCACGGGCGAGGTAAGATTAAACTCTCCTTGAAAAAGATGGCTCGACATTTGTGGAGAACAACAGGTGGATCACGCACACTGCATAAAAATGAAGAGGCATGCCATCAGTGGTAATCTAAAGAGAACTGAATCTCCCTTGTTCAGAGTTGAAAGGAGGAAGGGTAACCAGGAACTAAATTGAAAGTGTATTCCGTTGTGTTTGTGAAGATTTACCAAGTATATATTCCCTTAAGTCTCCTCCCCCTCATATTCTTGAACTCTCCTGGTTGGATTTCAAGCCAATCTCACCATTTCCTTTCCCTTTTTTCCATAATGGTTATGGAGTGAAGTAATCATGGAACCTGCGAATCAAACAGGTGATTTTAGGACCTGAGAAGGTAGTGCTGAAATGATTGTTTTCTCCTGCCACTGAAGTGTATCCAATTTAACAGACACCTGGCCACACAAATGGATTCAGAGCTTCAATAATTGTTGAGCAGGACAAGTGTGGATACATGGGGTCATTTGGATACTATAAAAAAAGGACGTGAATACTGTAGAACGACCAGCAATAACTCTTATAACGACCCCTAGGCATGGACAGATAAGTTTTGTGGATCTTGACCTTTATATAATTTTGGGGAGCCCTTTACACAAAGTTAGGCACAATACCAAATATTTAGAAGGAAAAATTAAGCACGATAAGTTACTGGAACTTTGGAGACTCAAAATTTTGTCTTGAGTTTCTTTAAGCAATTGCCAGCCATTTTCGTTCACAAGTGCTTGATTTTAAACTCAGCTTCCCGTCTTCCATACACTCATCAAGGCCAGAAACTCCCAGCACACAACCCTGGCCCTTCAATATGGGGCTCAGCCACTAAACTCATTGGTATGGTCCTCTGCCTACAAGTACTTTCCTTTGTAGCTTATTTTGTTACCTTGAAACATAAATTACTTTGAAATATAAATAACAGAAAACTTTCTATTTCATGCTTGTCATTTTATTGTAAGAACTAAAAACATCATGCACCTATCTGGACGCTTGCATCAAACTGGGTTTTATAGGTACCGAGTTGGTATCCAGCGGAGGCCTCTTGGCTGCACCCGACATTGCACACCCACAGAATCACAGTCCGCGTGCGGCTTCTGGGGCTGCGCGCGGGAGGGCGAGCCCAGGCCGCGCCTCCCGCTGATTGGCCGACCCGACTCCTTAGGGGCGGGCTCTCCCCTGCGTTGGCCCGGCCGGAGGAGGCTATATTGGCAGGATTCCTGCTAGGTCGAGCCGCTTCCCCGCGCAGAGCTTGACCGAGCGAGGGTTTCTGAGGGCGGCACGGGCGTAGGAAGGGGAGCGAGCCTGCTGAGAGCGGACCGGGAGCTGCGGGCCTGCAGTGCGATGAAGCAGCGGCTCAGGGAGCGGAGGCTGGCGGTGTGGCGAGACTGGCCAGTCCGGGGCCCGGGCTGCTGCTCCGGAGGCTGCTGAGGCGCGGGGGCGGCCGGCGCGGAGAGCGGCGGGCGAGAGGGCGGAGAGGCAGCGGAACGCGGGGGAAGCCGGCTGGGTGGCCGGAGGCTCTGGTTGGCCTCCCCGGTCGGGATCCCCTGGGTGGAACCATGCGGGTGGCCAAGTGGCTGACGGGGCTGCTCTACCAGCTCTCGCTCTTCATCGCCAGGTCTTGGGAAGTTCATTTCCACCCCAGACAAGGTAAGGTAGTCGTCGGGCGTCTGCAGGAGCGAGCGGGGGTCTGGGCCCGAGTGGTACAAGCACTGGGAAGTGGGGGACGCTGGCCCTGCCGGGACGCCCAGACCGCGAGTCCCAAAGCATCCCGAAAGTTATCGGTTGCGCTGGATTTCGAGGAATTGCGCGCGCTGGGGACGCGTCTTCCTCCTGGGACCACGCGGCGGGGGCGCGTGGGGCAGGGTAGCGCGAGCACGCTGAGGGCAAGAGTTGGAGGCGGCTGGGAAGTGAACGAGGACTGGGGAAAGATGCCGGCTGCTTAGGGCTTTGAGTGGCGGGGTCTCTGCTTGCCGAGGGTGGAGCAGGTCGGAGGTGTGGGAAAGTAGAGGGTGAACAGTCACAGTGCACACGTGGGTGTGTGTGCGCGCGCGCCAACATGTGTGCATCCCAGGACCCCGGGGTCTTTGGTGGAAGTTTTGGTTGAAGAAGTTTGGAGCTGGGAGCGCGCGGGGGCCTCACGGCTGTGTTGCTGTGGTTGCAGAAGCCCTGGTGAAGACACTGGCCTCCTATGAAGTGGTAACCCCCGCGCGGGTCAATGAGTTCGGAGAAGTGTTTCCCCAGAGCCGCCACTTCAGCCGGACGAAACGCAGTTCCGAGGCTCTGGAACCCACTCCTTTTAGGACCCACTACCGCGTCAGCGCCTACGGACAGCTCTTCCAGCTAAACCTGAGCGCCGACGCGTCCTTCCTGGCCGCAGGCTACACGGAGGTACACTTGGGAACGCCGGCGCGTGCAGCACTGGAGCGCATTGCGGCGCCCCCAGACCTGCGCCACTGCTTCTACCGTGGCCAGGTCAACGCGCGGGAGGATCACACGGCGGTCTTCAGTCTGTGTGGAGGACTGGTAAGCGTGCTGGGGTCCCTTGGCATTTTCCTGCGGTCCATTCAGGGACTGCGTTCAGAGAGTGGGGCAGTGGATAGTTGATCTGGGAGTTCAAAGTGGATCACCAGAGGGATTAACGCGTAGGTGAACCCACGCAAGAGGCCACTCTTTCCCTGTATTAGGGAAGGGAGTTTGGAAGACACTAATGCCAGGATGAGCAAATATCTACCTGCTGGGCAAAGTGGAACCCTCTGAGCAAAGCTGAGTGGACATCTTTCCTAAAAGTGTCAGGTGCGGGAGTGTTGATCAGGAGTGGCCTGTGGGGGCTTTGCTGCAAGTGGAGTGTGTTTTCGGACAGAACAGGCTATTTCACTAAGGTGCAGCCACTGCTGGGCACCTGCTGAGGCAGAATCCCCTGAATTTACTTAAATTTGGTAAATTTACTTAAATTTTGTAAATTTATTGTAATTTGGAATGATAGTAAAAGAAGATAGTGAACTTGTATGGAATGAAAATGGTTCACATTGGCAAGGTGTGGAAAGGAAGTTTGATTTTTTTTTAGTAGTATGGGGATGACCAGTGATCTGTGAACTACAGAAGAGAGAAGAGATGGCATCTGTTTCAATGCATTGCTCTTAAAAAGGTAGAATGTATCTATAAAAACATTTGCTCATGCCAACAAATGGGAAATGTCCACTAGCATCATAAGACTAAAAGATGGGGATCTAAATGAAAACTTTGCTGAGGAGAGAGGACTTGAAATAAAATATCAGGCTGTGTTGCATTTGTTTCTCTTCCTCTAAAACAGAGAATGGTTGGTTGGGATTTAGCTCAGTTGGTAGAGCACTGCGCTGCAGTCTCTGAGGTCCTGAGTTCAATTCCCAGCACCACAAAAATGGGAGAAGGGCCTGGTAATCCACTCCCAAGGCAATCCTGAAACAATCAGCCGTTGAAAACCCTGTGAGGGTCGCTATGAGTTGAATGCCAACTTGACGGCACCTAACAACAACAACAACAAAACAGAGAACCTTAACTTTTTAATTTTTTATTTTATTTCATTTTTTTTTGCCATGAACTTCTTCATCAGTCTGGTTAAACCAGAACCTCTTTTCAGCACAATAATTTTAAATGTGCAAAATTGTATATATAGTATTAAAAAGGAAGTCAATTAATTAAAGACATTAATAACATTATAAAACCCATTTGTGATATAGTAATACAGACTTATTTATGAATGCACTAAATAATAAAATCTATTATTGGAGTTTATTTACTACTATACTTTTTGTGTTGTAATGAGTGTAAACAATCCAAATAGCTACACAAAGTATGTGATATGAAAACATTGTCTATTGGTAACAAAACTACAATATATGGTTGCACTTATAATTGAAGGAAATGTTCAATATCAGAGGTTAGTGAAAATGAAGATGCAACTTTTTTCTATTCAGTATTATGGAACCCCAGGTTAAGGACACTTACTTTAAAACAGATTTTATGTCTCTTTATCAGTAACTCCTCTGATACCTGTTCAGGAAGAAACAAGAACTAGGAATTTGGTTATAGGAGTCTAGTGTGCCTTAGTACTCTTGCTTTTTTCTTTTCTTTTTTATTTTTTTAAAATTTTTGCATGGTACTACATATTGAACCCAGGGCCTTGAGCTTGCATGCTTTGCAAGTGATGGACCATTGTGCTGCACCCACAGCACTCCCCCCCCCTTTTTTTTAACTTTTTGAGACAAGGTTTCCCTAAATTATGCAGCTTGCCTCTGGTCTCAAACTTGAAATCATCCTGCCTCTGCCTCCCGGAGCCACTGGTATTTACAGGCATGTGCCACTACACCTGGCAGTACTCTTGCTTTTGTTTAGGAAAAGCCAACCAACCATATCTTCTGAAGGATGTTCAGAGGATATTTTCAAAACACTATCACTATTATTTGATTGAATAAGAAATTATTATCAGGTCTCTCTGGGCCAAATACAATACTTCCTTTCAGGCTGATTTAAGATATCTTTCTGAGTGTGAATATTGGTCATTGCTAAGTAAATTTGTAAAGTCTGTTTGCTCTTTTTCAAGCTATTATCTTGAGTTATATGAAATGCCCCAATTTCCTTTCTTTCTACTATAGATAAATGTAAAATATTTGCAATATCAATGTGGCAGAAACACACTAATATTTATACAGCCACTTACATTTCAAAGGAAAAATTCTCTTTTGTAAAAGCTTTTAGAATAATGTTTAGTCTATGTGGAAAATCCTTTGTCTAGAAAATCCTAGATTTACTACCACAAATTTGCCCTAGTCAATATATTTTCTTGATTTAGTATTTCATGGCATGGAAAAATGTT
Organism: Pedetes capensis; assembly: GCA_007922755.1. Classification (NCBI taxonomy): domain Eukaryota; kingdom Metazoa; phylum Chordata; class Mammalia; order Rodentia; family Pedetidae; genus Pedetes; species Pedetes capensis. The sequence goes on from VMDO01036250.1 coordinate 6,853, forward strand.
ACAAATGGGAAACATTTTTAGGAGTGATGTTTTTGCTCATTTTGATTCATAATGATGTAGTTCAAATTATTATTCCATATTACATTTTTAATTCAGAAAGTCATTAAAGAGACAGAGACATTTCTGAGACATAATAGGAATCTGTTTTTTCTTGTCATTGTGTCAGTTTGGAAACAATTGCATAAGTCATCATTCTGCATTATTAATCTGATTTTAATGTGCTTTGCTTTTAAAAGATTTATTGATATTTTCAGAATTTTCTAAAACTTAAAAATTTATTCATGCTTACATAATTTAGTTTAATTGTAATTTCTTTGTATTTGTGTAAAGCTAATTTAGGTACATCAATTGTGTAGAGATAGAAATTTTCCAGTAATATAGCAAATAGGTATAGGTACCAAGATCTGAATTTTTTATAGTATTGTGCTTCTAACCAATTATAAATCCGAATTATTGAGATTACTGACATTTTTTTGACTTTGGTATTGGCACTAACACAGATATTAAGTGCCTATTTATGATTATATATATATTTTTTCTAAACTGACTCTAACATTACCTTTCTTTAGATTAATAGGTTCATCAGAGAGCAGAACCTTTGATAGGTCTTAGAATCCATTTGTCATTATATCAGATTCTTAAGTCTCAAATCAGTCTTTAGTTTTTATATCTAGATAAAATTGTGGTATCCAAACCCTGAGCCAAATGAGTTGTTTGCAGATCAGTGTTGATATAAATCCTGAGAACTCAATGATTTTTTTTGGCCCTGCTCCTACCTGGTTCTCAGCTTATCTTATCACCTTGTATACTTGACTACAATGGTCTGGCTTTGATCACAGTCAGTCCGTTAAACATTGAAGTTTGCTGGAGGATTTTTGGAGCTAGTCTTGTTAACTTAGAGATCTTCTGTTTTTTATTACTTTTTGCTTTACTTTACTTTTGTTTCTAATCATAAATGGATGCTTCTTTTTACTTAAAAGTTTTTAGAAATATTAGTCAAAATACTTACATTTTTAAAACTTTTGTATTGATTAAATCTTATCAGATGGCTCCTAAGTTTTTGCCTTCTCTTTCTTGCTTTATTCCCATGGGCTTATATCACACCCCTGTTACTTGTGGATTTTCTGCTGTTTTATCATCACTACTGTTTTCAACAAAATATATTTAAGCCATCCAATTCATATTAACACTCAGAGGAAGAAACAGATTGTACATCCTTTTCAACAAGTACTTATCAGCCATTTATTATCTAAGTGCAACCACTATTGGGCATTGTTGGTACAGTAATATCTTTCCAACTGCAACAATATTATATTTATTAAACATATACTCATGAACTGGATAAATGATTTATTCCCATAGTAAGAGCATGGAGAAGGCGTACTGGCTCTTGATTGCCTCAGCCCCAAAGACATACAAGCCATTTCTATGTATATTCTATTTGATGAGAGGTAATTTGCTAGCTTTCCCAAAATGCGAAAAGGCTAGAAGATGGGAGTGATATTCCTAGAAGAAACACAGGAACATAGATACTGGTGATAACCAGCAATCTGTACCACAAGCTGTCTTTCTGTTCACCAAATACCTCTTCACTCTTCTCTTCCTACACATCAGACATACTCATCTTGTCTTCAAGTGCTCACAAGGGCACTGCCTCTAACTCAATGTCCACAGTCTCAAGAGTAATTCACTGTCTTCTTCATGAAGTCTAGATGTAGATCTTTGTGGCTTGGTAACATGAATTAAAAAGACATGGTCTGTGCCTCCCAAAACCCAGGTTATAGCATGACCAGCATGACTACTACCCTAACCTTAACTTCCTATAGGAAGAAGCAGGGGAGATATATTATAGCAGGTTTCTGCTCCTCTTGTGGAGGAATTGTGGGGAACTACTATGGTGGCAGGAGGGAAGTTCCTTGATTACTTTTTGTGATTTATTTTTCTGGGGAGTCTATCAGTAGCTAAGGCCTGTGGTCGGCCTTCTAGAAGGGTCTTATCTTTCCTCCTCTGTGGCCACATCTAAAATGGGCTCTAGGTGGGTTACTAGATTGGGTGGAGAGGGCCTCCGTATTGCTGAGTAAGTCTAAACGCTTATAGATTATTTTACAATGAAAGTAGTTAGTCCAGTAGTTTTAGTCCAGGTTCGTGTTTTTTTTTTTTTTTTTTTTAACTATAAAATACCTCAACAACTTAATTGGCTTCTGACAGCAAATCACGTTTTAATAATTGCTTTGTTTCTTGTGACAGCTGCCAAACTTAAAAAGCATTTATGTTGAGTCTCTGAATGCCAAGAATCTATTATTGGGAAAACAATACGTTGGAGGGGCTGGGATTTAGCTCAGTTGGTAGAGCGCTGCGCTGCAGTCTCTGAGGTCCCAAGTTCAATTCCCAGCACCTCAAAAATGGGAGAAGGACCTGGCAATCCCCTCCCAAGGCAATCCCAAAACAGTCAGCCATTGAAAACCCTATGAGGGTTGCTATGAGCCGGATACTGACTCGAAGGCACCTAACAACAACAATAGGTTGGAGTCTTATTTTACTGATGAAACAAAACCCCTGGTCTATTAAGTAAGCAGAAGAGAGTGATAACTGTATTTTAATCTTTATATAGGGAAAAATACAAAGGTTGACATAACAAATGAAAAAAAGGATAGATTTAACTAACAATAATTGAAGAATACCATATGTCCAAATAATTATAAATTAACTAAAAGATAAGCTGGAAAAACTATGGCAGATGGACTGGCATATCAATGGTATGTCTTCCTTTAGGTATTGTGTGTATTTGTCTTTGCTTTTAGTAATATGGCTTTGTAATGAACATATTTCTACCATACACCTTCAAAGTAGTTTTTAATGCTTTCTTGTCCTGGCTTTGATTTCTCATTGTTGTAATGATTTTAGGTTTTATATCCTTGTTGTTGTTGTTGTTAGGTGCCATCGAGTCAGTATCCGACTCATAGCGACCCTCATAGGGTTTTCAATGGCTGTTTCAGGATTGCCTTAGGGAGTGGATTGCCAGGTCCTTCTCCCATTTTTGCGGTGCTGGGAATTGAACTCGGGACCTCAGAGACTGCAGCACAGCGCTCTACCAACTGAGCTAAATCCCAGCACCTTTATATCCTTATAGATTTTTTAGTGAGATGTTAGGAGAGAGGCTGTCCTAAGGATCGTTACCCAGACTCCACAGGAATATGACTATTTCCCTGAGTTCATATGAATTCAAAAACACCTCAGTGCCTACAAGAAGGGGAAATATTGCAGAATTTATTGTTCTTGAGGTTGTTGGGACATATTATTTGCTCTAGAGTCTTCAGGCCACATAAATCTCAGGTAGGTATATTCAGAGATGGGCTTTTTAAAGTTTTCTTGAGACTGATGGGCAAGGACTTGGCAAAAGACCAGTTTCTTTAGGTATTAACCCTGCTTTTCTTTTTTGTTGTTTCTTCTCACTTTTAAACTGGAGATTTGTAGTTGCCCCATAGGATGGGGGACTTAAAGAAGGCTGTCAGAAGAGAGAAGAAACACTTGTCTTCAAAAAACAAATACAACTGAAAAAAAAAAAAAAAAAAACCCACCGAAATACTACCATACATTTTCTGCTTTATGGTTCTGGAGTCAATTCTTATGGTTTCTTCATATCATTCATTTGTTCATTCATGGTATGTCTATGTGTAATATACCATTTCCTAGGCATGATCAAGATGTCATAATGAAGAATGGTTAGGGAGAGAGCATTTTGCATTGAACAGAGTATCCCAAAATAAAAATAAATCTTGAAGTTCATCTTTGTGGTCTTTTATTAAGATAACATTCATAATTTGCCTATGCTGAGAAGAGTGACTGTAATATGTGTTATACTTTAGTGGAGAATTTTTTCATCCAGCTTCAAAATATATTCAATTTCCTGACAAGCTTCTATTATGAATGCCATTTTAACCACATTGACTTTCTTAGGAAATTGTGTAGATAAATTTATTTCAATTTTATTTTACACATAATATCACTAAGAGTCAGAGATATGAAGTCACTTTCCCAAGTTTCCAAGTGCAAACCCAGGACTTATCATACCTAGGCCTTCTTACTATAAATATTCTCATGATATGATCTATAGTTAATGATTGAAAAACTAAATAGCGGTCAATAGTTCAATAATATTTTCAATTGTTGGCCCTTGCCAATGCTTAATGTGATAATTGTAAGTAATTTAGGAAAAGATTCAACAGATTTTTATTTTATACTTGTTTTTATGGTTTAACAAGATCTGAGAGTTCATTATTGTAGCAACAGTACATGTGTTTACCATGTATTTTAAAAAAAATACTGAAATAACAGTATTTTGGGATTACTGTGTAAAAATTCTCTACACATCTAAAAAGTAGGGCCATTGGGAATAAATTGGACCCAGTTATATTATTCTAATTGGGAAACCCCCGCCGAAGTGAGAACTAGTTTTGCAGCTTTTAATAGTCATTGAAATAAAGTGTTAGGAATCTGATTGGCATTCTCATGAATCAAATTGCAGAGCTCATCTACAGATAGGCAGGTTGCTAAAAATATGGCATGATCTAAATATAATTCTATGAACCACCTGTTTTGCTAAGTCCTCAAATTCCTTACCAGGTTCCTTCCAAGTTTGTTTATTTATTTATTTTTTATTGTAATTTTTTTAAATTAAGTACTTAGGATCCTTTAGGCAAAACCCTAATATTTTTCTTATTTGAGCAGGAAGTCACCTGCAGTAGGACTATGGAAAAATTACTGGAAGTAAGGTACTTCTCATTTCTTCACTGATAAAAAGAAATCACTTTTCAAAACAAATTATTTGTGATTTTTTTTTGCTTGGTATTTTAAAACATATAAGCTTTTGTGTAAGGAAAAGGATTTTATTTGTAAGGCATTATTCCTCTAGCACAACTTAAAAAGAGATGCTGATGGACTCTGGATAGAACTATATTCACTTGATTGTATGTGGAAGCGTGGATTGGACCCATGTGCAGTTTTACTGGAGCATTAAAATAGAAACACCTCACAGTCAGATTCTAATGCAAGAGGAATGTGAAAAATATTCCATAGGTATAAATATTTTCAGCATTGCTTGGGAATAATGTGATATTGTTCACAGTGGTTTCAAAGGTGTAGTTAATTAAATGGCCAGCCAGCTCATGTCTTTTTGTATCTTCTGCCAAGAGACTATCACATTTCCCCTCTTCAGCAGGTTTTTTTTTTTTTTTTTAAAAGACAGAAAGGGATTTTCCATGGATGCATGTACTCAGATTTCAAAAACAATGTCTTTGTTACTTCTTATAAGTATGTTGTTGTTGTTAGGTGCCGTCTAGTTGGTATCTGACTCATAGCAACCCTCATAGGGTTTTCAATGGCTGACTGTTTCGGGATTGCCTTGAGAGTGGATTGCCAGGTCCTTCTCCCATTTTTGTGGTGCTGGGAATTGAACTCAGGACCTCAGAGACTGCAGCACAGCGCTCTACCAACTGAGCTAAATCCCAGCCCCTTCTTATAAGTATGGAGGAAATTAGTTTTCTGGGAAGGCAGAGAATGGGAACTTTGGTGTATATTAAAAAATGATTTGTGGTTATATTTGGAAAATTCACACTGATTGCATTAATGAATTATGCTAGATGATGGGCCACTAGAAAAGTATCCAAAAAATGAAAATTCTTTTTATGTACAGCTTTGCTTATCCTTGACAAGACTATACTTTCAGGGATTTATAGTCAGTACCTCTGATGGAATTCAATGTTTAAATCATTTAAAAATGTATAGTTCAAACATTTTAGCATATACCTAAGAGTGCCTAAACATTTGACTTTTCAGCATTGAAAGAAAACTGTCATATAAATATATCATGTCAAGTCTCAAGGCTCTCATAATTTAAGAATGTTCAGAAAAAAAATCAAAGAATTACTCAAGGGTATATTAAAAAAAAAAAAGAAAGCCCAGGTACTTCACCTTGTCTGTTATAAAAAAAAATGTTCATTTCTGCAGATATATATTGAGTGCCCCATTTTAGGAAATGTTTTATATGTTGGAATTTTAAAATTTGTAAAGATATTGATCTAGTAATAATGATCTGGTAATAGTTATAGTGAAGAGAATGTTACACTTATAATACTTATAACTGCCAAGTGATTATTCCATTAAAATGATATCAAATGTACATTTATCATTTACAATGTAATTTAAACAGGTTTAAAGTCCTGAAATAATTTTGAGATATTTATAATTAAATGAACATAAAATGTCATTCACTAAAGCTGTGCTTATCATACTAAACATAATTCAGTATTTCACTTCTGAATTGATTCATCATAGAAACATGGTCTTCTAAATGGACAAGTGCAAAGTTTTAAATGTAGGTAAATACATATTGGGTATTTGGAGGTGTGATGAGTGTTTTTAATGTCAAGCATAATTAGTTGAATTGGCCTTTGCCTATATAACTCTACCTCTTACTTCATATCTCCTGGTTGGGACAGAATCAGCCTTACTGTTTTGTCACTTGAACTTGTCAAGCCTTTTTCTTCTTGTCTCTGGGCCTTTCAGTCCCCATTTAGAATGTTCCTTCAGGATTCCCTCATTATCCAGCTTCAGTCTGTGTGTCCCCTCCTAAGGTCACCTTACCCTCCCGACCTGCTATTCTGTCACTTTACCTTATTTTGTTGTTGTTGTTAGATGCTGTAGAGTTGAGTCTGACTCAGTGACTCTTATTTTAGTTATTTTTATATTGTACTTTCTACCCTCTAACATATTATAATATTTTTATTTATTGTGAGTCTTTTCTGGATATAAATGTAAATTCTTTGAAGTTAAGAATTTTGTTGTTTTCAGTTTTATATTTTTAGTTCCTAAAACTGCCTGGTGCATAGTAGGTACACATGAAATATTTGTTGACTATTTTATAGAGTTGATCAAAATTGGCATATGATAACTAATACAGCAGAATGAATAAAGGTATGAATTCTGTAGTTAGGATGTTATTGTTAGGTGCTGTTGAGTCATGTCTGACTCATAGTGACCCTCATAGGGTTTTCAATGGCTGATTATTTGGGATTGCCTCGGGAGTGGATTGCCATATCCTTCTCCCATTTCTGTGGTGCTGGGAATCAAACCCAGTACCTCAGAGACTACAGAGCATCGCTCTACCAACTGAGCTAAATCCCAATCCATGTGGGTAGGATACGTGGGCTCAAATCTTGGTATTGTCACTGGGGTGTGAGAGTTGGACAAGTTCCTTCTTTGCTCCTCATTTGTCTCACCTGTAAAGTGAGGGAATATATTATAACTTACTTCAAAGAGTTATTGAGAGGTTGAAATGAGTTATATATGAATGAATATTTATAAATAAATGATGTCTACGCTCTATATTGACGTGACTCCGCCATGGAATCTGTTGCGGCGGGTCAGGCCTACGGTTGCGAACTCCACAGAAAATTGGGCACACATATGCCCGGATCCCAGACACATCAGAGGTGAGCCCAAATCACCCCACTGTGCTGTGGAGAGGTCGAGGGCTTGTGGAGGCGGCTAAATCGCGTGCGGCTGGGGAGATCCTTTTCGGAGGAAACTGGCGGAGCAGTTCACCACCAGCGGTGAAGTTCCGAGCGCGACTACAGCACAGGACAAGATGGCAGGATAGAATCCTGGAGACTCGGAGGGGACTTTGCCCACACACCCAGGGGAGCCGGACCCAACACAGCATGCAACCTTGACATCACACTGTCACCCTGCCTGAGGGACACAAACTGCAAGTTTTCTAGTGAGCCAGCACGGAACCGCACCCTCCCTCCTGTTGTGGCGGTGGGAAACCAGTGCCAGCAGTACACATCCAGAGCTGAAACGCGGCTCCCTCTCTCCTGTTGTGGTGGGACAGTCATGCAGACGCAATCTCCACAGACATACGGGCACACATATGCCTGGACCCCAGACACACCAGAGGGGATACTAAGTCATCCCACCGCACTGTGGAGAAAGGTGAGGTCTGCGGAGGAGGCTGAGCACCACGCGGACAGAGTGCTCCTTTCCAGCAGAGTCCTGCGGGACAATTAGACACAATGAGAACAGTTCTAGCGCAATTGCTGTGCATGGCAGACCTACTACAGACTCTCTCTGGGGGGGTTGAATATCATCCCACCCACAAGAGGATTTGGTTCTCCCAAGTGGTCTCCCAAGTGAGCAGAAAGCTGTGCTGCGCCCCCAGCCCATATTTTTTTACTTTTTGAGACAGGGGCTTGATGGGTTGCACAGACTGCCTCTGATCTCGGGCTTGTGGTCCTCCTGTCTCCGCCCCCCAAGCCGCTAGGATTGCAGGCGCGCACCACCACACCTGACTAGAAGTGTTTAATAAGTGTGTGTGAGCGTGTATGCATGGTTTTTGTTTTGTTTTTGTTTTGATTTTTTTTTTTTTGTTTTGTTTCATGGGGTTTTTGTTTTGTTTTGGTATGGTTTTTTTGTTGT
>VMDO01036251.1:0-15338 GCA_007922755.1 Pedetes capensis
TAGGCAAGTTAGAAATTGTTAAAAGAGAAATGGATTGCATAAACATTGACATTCTAGGCATCAGTGAGCTAAAATGGACTGGCATAGGCCATTTTGAGTCAGACAGTCATATGGTCTACTATGCTGGGAATGATAAACTAAAGAGAAATGGGGTTGCATTCATCATCAAAAAAGACATTTCAAGATCTGTCCTGAAATATAATGTTGTCAGTGATAGAATAATATCCATATGCCTACAAGGAAGGCCAGTTAATATGACTATTATTCAAATTTATGCACCCACCACCAGGGCCACAAATGAAGAAAGGGAAGACTTCTATCAGCTTCTGCAATCTGAAATAGATCAAACATGCAATCAAGACATACTGATAATCACTGGTGACTGGAATGCAAAGGTGGGAAACAAAGAAGAGGCCCAGTAGTTGGAAAATATGGTCTTGGTGACAGAAATGAAGCCGGAGATCGCATGATAGAATTTTGTCAGACCAATGACCTTTTCATTGCAAATATATTTTTTCAACATCATAAACGGAGACTACACACATGGACTTCACCAGATGGAACATACAGGAATCAAATTGACTACATATGTGGAAAGAGATGATGGAAAATCTCTGTACAAAATGTCAAAACAAGACCAGGTGCTGACTGTGGATCAGACCATCAACTTCTCATATGCAAATTCAAACTGGAGCTGAAGAAAATTAGAACAAGTATACGAGAGCCATGGTCTGACCTTGAGTATATCCCACCTGAGTTCAGAGACCACCTCAAAAATAGGTTTAATGCATTAGACACAAATGACAGGAGACCAGAAGAGTTTTGGCATGACATAAAAAATATCATTCAAGAAGGAAGCAAAAAGTTCTTAAAAAGACAAGGAAAAGAGAAAAGACCAAATTACATGTCAGAAGAGACACTGGACCTTGCCCTTGAACGTCGAGCAGCTAAAGCAAAAGGAAGACATGATGAAGTTAAGGAACTAAACAGAAGATTTCAAAAGGCAGCTGGAGAAGACAAAAACAAATATTATAATAACATGTGCAAGGAGCTGGAGGCAGAAAATCAAAAGGGAAGAACACGCTCTGTGTTTCTCAAGCTTAAGGAAGTGAAGAAAAAATTCAAGCCTCAAGTGGCAGTAGTGAAAGATTCTACAGGGAAAATATTAAATGATGCAGGAAACATCAAAAGAAGAAGGGAAGAATACACAGAGTCATTATACAAGAAAGAATTGGTAGATGACCAACTATTCTGAGAGGTTGAATATGAAAAGGAACCAATAGTGTTGAAGGATGAAGTGGAAGCTGCCTTGAAAAGAACTGGCGAAACACAAGGCTCCAGGAGTTGATGGGATACCAATAGAGATGTTTCAACAAACAGATGCAGCACTGGAAATGTTAACATGTTTATGCCAACAGATTTGGAAAACAGCTACTTGGCCAACTGACTAGAAGAGTTCCATATTTGTGCCTATTCCCAAAAAAAGGGGATCCAACTGAATGTGCAAACTATCAGACAATATCATTAATATCACACACCAGCAAAATTCTACTAAAGATCATTCAAAAGTGACTGCAGCAGTATCTAGACAGGGAATTACCAGACAATCAAGTGGGATTCAGAAGAGAGCAGGGAACCAGGGACATCATTACTTATGTCAGGTGGATATTAGTCCAAAGTAGAGAACATTACGAAGATGTCTATCTATGTTTTATTGACTATTCAAAGGCATTTGACTGTGTGGATCATAACAAATTATGGATAACACTTCAGAAAATGGGAATACCAGAGCACCTAATTGTACTCATGAGAAATCTGTATATGGACCAGGAGGCAGTTGTTTGAATAGAACAAGGAAACACTGCCTGGTTTAAAGTTGAGAAAGGTGTGCATAAGGGCTGTATACTCTCACCCTATCTCTTCAATTTATACGTTGAACAAATAAGTCTGAGAAGCTGGGCTTTATGAGGAAGAACGTGGCATCAAGATTGGAGGAAGACTCATCAACAACCTATGTTATGCAGATGATACAACTCTGCTTGCTGAAAGTGAAGAGGATTTAAAACATTTACTGATGAAGATCAAAGATCATAGCCTTCAATATGTGTTATGACTAAACATCAACAAAATAAAAATCCTTATGACTGGGTCAGTATGCAACTTCACAATAAATGGAGAAAAGATTGAGGTTGTCCAAAATTTTGCTTTGCTTGGTTCTATAAATCAACACCTGTGGAAGCAGCAGTCAAGAAATCAAAAGATGCATTGCTCTAGGAAAAGCTGTGGCCAAAGGTCTCTTTACAGTATTGAAAAGCAAAGATGTCACATTGAAGACAAAGGTGCATCTGAGTCGTGCCATGGTATTTTCAGTTGCATCATAAGGTTGTGAAAGCTGGACATTGAGCAAGGGAGACAGGAAAAAAATTAATGCTTTTGAATTATGGTGCTGGAGACATCTATAGAATATACCATGGACTTCCTAAAGAACCAACTGATCTGTCCTAGAAGAAGTGCAACCAGAGTGCTCCTTGGAAGCAGGGATGGCTAGACTGTGTCTTACACATTTCGGACATGTGGTCAGGAGAGACCATTCCATAGAGAAAGACATCATGTTTGGGAGAGTGGCACATCAACACAAAAGAGGAAAACCCTCCACCAGATGGATTGACACAGTGTCTGCAACAATGGACCTAAACATAAATAAGATCGTGTGCCTGGCACAGAATTGGGAAGTGTTTTGATCTACTCTGCATAGGATCTCTATGAGTTCAACTTGACTTGACAGCACCTAACAACAACAACAAGAAATTTTCAAATATTCAAATTCAACAAATACATATGACTTTTCTTTCTGCATAGCACTGAGAAGTAATATACAATCTGATATGAATATGTTGTTGAAAGTCATAAGGGGAAATTATATGCTAAGAACAATAACAACATTTATGACTCTTATCACAACAAATATTTGTAATGATTTTTATAGGATTTTTATAGGATTCAGACATATGCACTTAAAATTTAGAAAAAAGTAAAAGAAACAGGTTTGTTGCTACTTTTAATGCTATTTTTCAAAAATAAAGACTAATGTAATTTGCTTTAGGTCATGTGGTTATGAAATGGTAGAGCCAAGATGCAGAACCTATCTTTTGAATGAGAATTCTGTACTTTTTTCCATGATATCCCACAATTAGTTAAATGACAATGCAAGGTCAAGTGCTTAAAGAGGTTTCTATCAGTGATATAGCTATTCAGAGATGAGAAAAAAATCACTATGGGCTGAATGGGTGGAGGTCTATAACATTTAAGGAACCCTTCACTATTGAGCATTGTTCTTGAACTTGAATGGCATTGAACATTACAGCCACTGGGTCTGTAACAGTATTTTCAGAAAGAGAGTAAGAAGAGAAAACTTCCTGGGTGATGGTAGTAGAAAGCATACACAAAGCATGAACATGGGTAGATATCAGGCAAAGTAGTTTAAATGGAATGGAAGATTCAAATAAGAAAGATGAATATTCAAATTGCAGAGGATGAGCTTGAAAATATGTTTATACCACATTGCACTGAATTTTGAATACAGGCTAAAGAGAGTAATATAGTGCCATCCAATGGAATTTTTTGCTATGGTGGAAATAATCTATACTTGAACTTCAAAATGTGGTAGCCACTAGCCATACCTGACTATTGAGTGCTGAAAATGTGTCTAGTACAACCAAACAGCTAATGTTTTAATTTTAATTAATTTTAATTAACTTAAATGTAAGTGGTTGATGGCTTCTGTTTCAAGTAGCATAGGGTCTAGGTCATTCTTAGAGAAAAATTATATACTATTCAGTTGAGGGTGGTCAAATATAGCCTTTGTTGTAGGAAGTTAAAATAACTGCTATGTTATTTCTCAGAAGACCTGGAGAACAATTCAGTTAAGATTATTTGTAGCAATCCAGGTTTGAATGGGCCAATCCCTCAAATAGGAGAAGGTGAAATAAAAGTGGGAGAAAAATTATGAAGAAACAATATATCAGACTTGAGTACTTATCAGATATAAGACTGGGTTTCCTTCTTTACAGCCTGAAACATAATGAAATAATTGAAAAGAAAAATAGGTTAATCAGTAGAGGTTTGAATCTAAAGACTATTTTTTTAAAAGCATTTGCATAGTATCTAGGGGAAGATCTGTTAAATGTCAATGTAAGCAGTGTACCAACTTTAAGATGCTTTACAAATGCATTTAAAACATCTGCTTGGAAATGTCTAGGAGGTAGATTGTGGTAAAAGTGTGCAAGGGCAGAGCTAGCATTTCAATCCAGACTATCCTTACTCCAAGCAAAAGTCCTTGTTAAATTGCACCATTTTTGTCTATACTCTGAAAGAACACACACACAGAAGAGAAAAACAGAAAAGAAAGGAAAAGAAGAGAGGGCCTTGCATGGGAAGTAGGCTCAGATTTGATCAGGCTTCTATCAATGAACTGATAATCAAATCTTGAGACTGGGGCTTTTTTTTCTTGATCTTCATTAGTTTTTAGTTCTATGGCTGAGTGAGATTTGGCCTTATTTCCTGTGGTATTAAATTCAGTTAGTATTGGTGGAACAATGTCTTTGTACATGGCACCAGAGCAGACAACGGTGTATCTGTAGAATAATTCTTGGCCCTGAGGAAGTGTGCAATCTTTTGGGTGATTAAGGATGCAACAAAAATAGCTGCTCTGTAAAGAAGGTGTCAAGGAACATTGTTCTATTTGAATCTTAAGAATGAAGGAAGAGATAAGAGCTTATGAAAAATATGAAGAATGGATTTATGGAGAAAAAGATAATCTTACAAATTAACATAGAAGGAGACTGAGAGCACTATCAGATCTAGACAACGCATTAAGGAAGCAATAATGAATGAGACAGACTCCCTACCATGAAGCTTAGATTTCAGGAGGAAAGAGGTGGTAAGTAAAAATAATTAAATAACTAAGCTGTTTTAATTATAGCAAATTCTTCTAGGACACTATAGGTGGGAAGCAGGAAACTCTACAACCTTCTACGAAATCACTGAAGGATTCCCTGAGGAAGGGAAAGTTTTGCTTAGACCTGAAAAATATGTGGGCAGTAACTGAGTAAAAAGAGTTTGGAAAGTTGGCAAGAAGAAAAGGGATATGTGGTTTGTTCCAGGAATTGTTGCATGCAAGTTCCATGGTTCTGGGGCAGGAATAAGGTTGTTGAATACAAAAATGTGAGAGTCAATTTAGCTGGCATGTGGTGGCTATAGGGTAGGTAGTGAGAGATGAGATGGAGGAAGCATGTTGTGGCCATGTTGGGGCCAGATCATCCAGGGCCTAATGGCCTACCTAACAACTTGTTAACTTTAAGGGGATAGAGAAGCCATTGAATATTTCTGAAATAAGATGATGTCAACTTGAGGATACTCTACCAAGTTGAAATTTTATTTGCATGTATTATAAACTGCATAAACTGCTTTAACTAATTTAAACAGAAACTTATATGGACTGGTTTAAACAGAAAACTTAAATGGAAAATATGAAGTAGATTAAAGGGAAAGTGAAATGACTGAAGAACACTGTTGTTGTTAGGTGCCTCTGAGTCAGGTCTGACTCATAGTGATACCATTTGCAATAGAACAAAACACTCCCCAGCACTATGCCAGGCACGTGATCTTTTTTATGTTTAAGTCCATTGTTGCAGATACTGTGCCAATCCATCTAATTGAGGTCTTCCTTTTTTCCATTGACCTGCCACTCTCAGAGACTAGTCCCTCCTGATTACATGTTAAAAATAGGTAAGACATAGTCCAGCCATCCTTGCTTCAAAGGAGCACTCTGGTTGTATTTCTAGGATGGATCTATTGATTCTTTTCCATGATATATTCAATATTCGTTTCTAACACCATACTTCAAAAGCACCAATTCTTCTCCTGTCTCCCTTACTCAATGTCTAGCTTTCCCAACCATATGATGCCACTGAAAGTACCATGGCATGAATCAGGGCACCTTCATCTTCAATGGGACATCTTTACTTTTTAACACTTTAAAGTGTTTTAAAACAGCTTTTCCCAATGCAATGCATCTTTTGATTTCTTGATTGCTATTTCCATGGGTGTTCATTGTTGAACCAAGTAAAACAAAATTTTGGATAACCTCAGTCTTTTTTCCATTTATTATGATGTTGCTTACTGACACAGTTGTAAGGATTTTTTTGTTTTCTTGCTGTAGAGTTGCTATCCATACAGAAGGCTGTGTTCTTAGACTTGTATCAGTAAGTGTTTCAAATCTTCTTCAGTTTCAGAAAGCAAAATTGTGTCATCTGCATAACAAAGGTATTAATGAGCCTTCCTCCAATTTTGATGCCATGTGCCTCTTTGTAAAGTCCAGCTTTGCAGATTATTTTCTCATCATAGAGATTAAAGAGGTACATGAAAGGATACAGCCCTGTCACATACATTTTCTAACTTTAAACCAAGCAGTGTTTCCTTGTTCTATTGGAATGACTGCCTCCTGATCCTTGTACAGATTCCTCATGTGCACAATGAAATGTTCTGGTTTTCCCATTCTTCCCAATGTTATCCATAATTTTTTGTGATTGATAGAGTCAACTGTCATTGCATAATCAATACAAGATGATAGTCATTCTTCTAGTATTCCCTGCTTTCAGGCAATATCGATCTGATGTGAGCATTATGTTCCTGGTCCCACATCCTCTTCTGAATCTGGCTGGACTTTCCAGGAGTCCCCTGTCAATATCCTGTTGCAGCTACTTTTGAATGATCTTTAGCAAAATTTTACTTTCATGTGATATTAATGATATCACTTGATAATTTTTACATTTTGTTGGATCTCCTTTCTTGGGAATAGATACAAATATGAATCTCATTCAGTCAGTTTCCCAGGTAGCTGTTTTCTAAATCTCTTGGCATAAACAAGTGAGCACCTTCAGTACTGTATCTCATTGTTGAAACGTCTCAATTGGTATTCCATCAATTCCTGGAGCCTTATATTTTGCCAATGCCTTCAAGGCAGCTTCCATTTCATCCTTCAGTACCATTGTTTCCTGATCATATGCAACCTCTTAAAATGGTTGATCATGCACCAATTCTTTCCATTATAATGACTCTGTGTATTTCTTTTATCTTCTTTTGATGTTTCCTACATCATTTAATATTTTCCTTATAGAATCTTTCACTATTGCCACTCTAGGCTTGAATCTTTTCTACAATTGTTTAAATGTGAGAAAAACAGAGTGTGTTCTTTCCTTTTGATTGAAAACCCTATGAATAACAGAGAAACACGACCAGATATAGTGCCAAAAAATGACCCTCCCCCCAGTCAGAAGGCACTCAAAAGATGACTGGGAAAGAGTGTGTCTCCAAAGTAGAGTCAACCTTTTATGATGGGAATGCAATAAAGCCCCAAGGACTTCCATTTGCTGATATGACATGACTTAAAATGAGAAGAAGCAATAGCAAACATCTATTAATAATTGGATGTGGAATTTCAAAAATGAAATGGAGTGCATAAACATCAATATTCTAGGCATTAGTAAGCTAAAACAGACTGGTATTGGCCATTTTGAATCAAACAATCATATAGTATACCATGTCAAGAATGACAAAGACTAATGAGGTTGTACTTATCATCCAAAAAGACATCTAAAGACCTGTCCTGAAGTACAATGCTGCCAGTGATAGAATAATATCCATACACCTACAAGGAAGGCCAGTTAATAATATGAAGAATATTAGAATAAGAGAAACACAGGAATAAGAGAATAAGAGAAACATTAAGAAACATAGCCAGTGGCTACAGAGCTGCGTCTTTGGAAATATCCCTCCAGGATATCCTGCCAGGAAAAGGACCTCCGATTTCATCACTAGTTAGGTGGCTCCAAGATGTTACTAATGTGAAGGTAACCTGTTCTGTCCTAAAATGTAGATGCAAAAACACTCTATTCCTCTAACTTGAAGAAATAGTCTTCCTTGTCTATATAATTGCTTTCTAAATTGCAAGCTCCAGGTTTATGTCTAACAGGTTTCACTCATACCCTCTATCTTGGAGAAACATGGACTTTTAAGGTTGGAAATTCCTCCTTAAAACAAAAACAAACACATAAACAAAAGCATTTAAAGGTCCTGGATAACCAAAATGATGTAAATGTCCACAAAAGGGGATATACCTAAATTTATAGTAGTTATTGCTGTTAGGTACTGTCAAGTCAGTATCCAACTCATAGTGACCCTAAGAAGCACTATTGTCAGTGCATTTCTGCTACTCATAGGGTTTTCAATGGTGTTTTGATTTTTTGGGGGAAGAGTGGGTTGCTAGGTCCTTCTCCTAAGCCTACATCCACTGGTATTCCCAGGTAGTCCACCATCCAAGTACTAACCAGGTCCAACCCTGCTTAGCTTCTGAGATCTGATGGGATCGGATGCCACGGTGCTATGGCTGCAAGCTGTAAGTTTATAGAGGTCATTAAAATTTTGAGTAAAAGAGACATATGAATTCAGCTATGCTATGCCAAAATAAATCTTGCAATCTTATGAAGCCCAAAGCTGTGAAATTTGTTAGGCGATTCTTATAATTTTTAAGGAGACAGTAAGTGTCTCAACTAGGAGATTAGCTGTAAAAAAAAATCCTTGACATATATCAGAAACATTTGGGGGAAGAATATTTACATCACACTTTCAAAATGAGAAAGATCATAAATGACTTGCATTTTTCAAACTAGTGTGACTATGAGAATAGGAGAATCAGAAAGAAAAATTTTTTTATCAAGTTTGAAGATACTTTTGGCACATCCAAATCATGAGATACAGTAGGTACCTGGAGATAAGTTTCTTGAGCTTAGGAGGGAGATAAAGACTAGAAAACCAGACACTGCTATTGTTTGTAAAGACAACTGGATTGTTTCAAGAGTAGGCTGCACAACCTTCTCCCATTTTCTTGGTACTAAGGAATGAACCCAGGGCCTCTAAAAGTGCAGAGCAGTACTCTACCAACTGAACTAAACCCCAGCCCATGTGACCATATGTACAACTGAAGGAAATACTCCCCAACACTATGCCATGCCCAATACTATGTTAATGGTTCTCTGACACTCAAAGTTTTCAATGGCTGATTGTTTCAGGAGTGGGTTACCAGGTCCTTCTATCATTTTTGTGGTACTGAGGATAGAACTCAGGCCCTCAGAGTGTGTGGAGAATGCACTCTACCGACTGAGCTAAACCCCAGCAACTCTCAGGGCCAAATATCACTCCACTTATAAACTTGAAATGCTTGGCTGTGCTTGGCCGTTTCTCATCCTTGGAAGTCAGTATATGTGTTAGGTCACTTTCTCAAATACTGGCACATGTATGTGCCAGGGAAGCCTTTGTTCTTATGAAAGTGAAGAATTCGAATCCTGAATTTATTATTATGTTTGTTGGGCACATTGAAAAATGAATTTAAAAAAGAATAATTTGGGGTACCAAAATGTATATATACATATTGAGTGAATGGATATTTGGTATGGCCAGAGTGTTAAGTTTTGAACTTTGATTTATACGTGTGGTTAGGATGTTTTGAAATTAGTGGCCTTTGAAAGTTTGCATGAAGCAGGATTGAACTGTTCCAGCCTGAAACTTTGGATCAAATATGTCTTGATTTTAGTAAGTGACCTCAGACTATAGTAGCCTTGTCCACACTCATGTTGGATGTTTCTATAAAGGTAGAAACTTAAGCAAACACAGGCCTTAAACAAAGACATTCAGACTAGAGCAAAGATACCTGGGTCTTTAGAAAGTGCTAGGGTGGTGTGGGTGTATATGTGGGGCTCAGTAAAGGTCTGTGGAGTTTTAGATGATATTAGAGGCTTTCAGCCAACAGATTTTGGCAAACTAGTGAGTATTTTAGTAGTCCTGGGTGGTTTTTGTCAGGAAGCCACGCTGAATACTATTACATAGGCACCTATGACCTGATATTATAGACATGATATTATAGCTAACTTGAGATGGGTATGATGGCCAATTAAATTCAAACCATATCTCCTCATCCAGGGTGCAACTAGATCTCATGCAAGTGGAAAAAGTATTAAACAAACCCAAAACCAGTAGAAGGAAAGAAACAATAAAGATGACAGCTAAAATTAATGAAATGGAAAGCTAGATGTGGTGGCACATGCCTGTAATTTGGGAGGCTGAGGCAGAAGGATCACAAGTTTGAGACCAGAAGCAGCCTGCAAAACTTAGTGAGAACTTGTCACAAAATAAAATATAAAATGGACTGGGGGTTGCAGTCCAGTGGTAGAGCACCTGTATGTGCAAGGCCTTGGGTTCAACATCCAAGTATGGAAAAATAAAACAAAATAAATGAAATGGAGACTCGAAGAACAGTACAAAGGATCAACAAAACAAAGTGGATTTCTTTTTTTTTTTTTTCTTTTTAGTGGTACTGGAGGTAGAACCTAGGGCCTCGTGCTTATATGCTTTGCAAGTGCTGTACCAATGAACTGCATCCCCAGCCCATTTATTTATTTATTTATTTATTTTGAGACAGTGACTCACTAAATTATGCAGAACCCCTCTGGTCTTGAACTTGTGATCCTCCTGCCTCTGCCTCCCTAGTCACTGGGATTACAGGCGTTGCACCACTGCAACTGGCTAGTTCTTTTAAAAGATAAATAATATCGATAAATCCTTAGTCAAACTAACCAAAAGAGAGAGAAAAACCAAATGAATACAATTAGGAATGAGAAAGGGGACATTCAAACAGATACCACTGAAAGCCATAGGATCAATAGGGATTATTTTGAAATTTTACATTCCAGTAAATTGGAAAATATAGAATAAACTAATTTCTAGACATGTGGCCTATCCAAATTGAGCCAAGAGGATATAAAAATTCTAAACAGATAAATATCAAATGAGACTGAAACAGTGGTAAAATGTCCCCTAATAAAGAAAATGGCAGGATCAGACAGACTCTGTATGGAGTTTTACTAGATCTTTTAGAAACTGACAGCAGTTCTCCTCAAAGTGGTCAATAAAATAAAAAGGGAAATAATGCTTCCAAACTCATTCTATGAAACCAGTATTACCCTGAGAACAAACCCAAGAAAATATAACAAAAAGTAAACTATAGACCAATATCTTTCATAAACATAGACAGAAAAATACTCAATAACATCTTTAAAAAACAAATTCAACAACACATTTAAAAGATCATAAACTCTCCAGACATGGTGTTGCATCCCTGTAATCCCAGTGAATTGGGAGGCAGAGGCAGGAGGATCACAAGTTCGAGACCAGAGGCCATCTGCATAATTTAGCAAGACCCTGTCTCAAAAAGTTTAAAAAATATTAGCAATAGCCTAGGCAGGCAGCTCAGTGGTTCAGCACTTGCAAAGCATGCAATTGCAAGGCCCTGGGTTCAAACCCAAGTAAAAAAAAAATCTTATGCCATGATTAAGTCACTTTTATTCCATGGATGCAAGGATGGTGTAACATACACAAATCAATAAACATATTATAGTGCATAAGTAGAATTAAGGATTGAAAATTACATGATCACCTCAATAGACGCAGAAAAAGCCTTTGGCAAAATTCAATATCCCTTCATGATAAGAGACATTGAAGAATCTAGGAGTAGAAGGATAACACCTGAACATAATGAAATTATATAGACAAATCCATAACAAATAACACACTGAGTGGGGAAATTTGGCACCATTTCCTCTAAAATGAAGAACATGACAAGGGTGCCTCCAATTACTACTCTTATTCAATTTAGAACTTGAAGTTTTAGCCAGAGGAATAAGAGAAGAAAAAGAAATAAAAGAGATCAAAATAGGATTCCCGTTTGCTGATAATATGATTCTATAATTAGAAGACCCTGAAGACGTCACCATAGGACTCTTAGATCTGATAACAAATTTAGCAAAGTAACAGAATACAAAATCAGCATTCAAAAGTCAGTAGCTTTCCTATACACCAATAATGAACTGATCTGAGATTTGGGAACTACATTATCTGAAATAAAAAATTGGTGTGAGTCCTGTGCTCTAATGATATTGGATGTCCAGAGTCATTATTATGAAGCAAATATTAAAACAAAGAGATACTACTATCCAGATAAAAGTCGATAAAATGAAAGGACTGTCACACAATGACAGGGATGTAGGGCAACCACAACTCTCAATACTGCATGGTAGTATAGAATGGTACATTTACTGTGAAGAAATATTTAATAGTTTGTGGTAAAATTAAATTTCCTTCTACTCTGTGACCCAGGAATTCTAATCATAGATATTTGTTCATGAAAAATGCAAATATATCCATAAAATTCCTTATATGTATGCAAATATATACACATATATGTTCATACACATAATGTATATTCATATATATATACCCTTAACCTCCATATACCAGAAACAGCACATGTACCCATTAATAAAACAACAAAAAATCAAACAAACTGTAGTATACAATAGAGTAACAGTCAGAAAGAAGGAAAGGAATATTGATAGACATAACAAAAATTATTGTGCCAAGTGAAAGGAGCAGGCCACTCAAGAGTGCATACTTTATGATTCTCTCTGTATATTTATATGTTTATAGATTATACCAAACTGATGTGTGGAAATAAAAATTAGAACAAAAGCTGTTTCCTGATGGACAGGAATTCTTCAGACAATGGCACAGGAAATTTTTGGAGTGACAAAGATATTCTATTTCCTACTAAAGGTGTTAACTCTATGACACCTAACAACAACAACAACAACAGGGGTGGCTGTATACATCTGTCAAAACTGATTGAACTGTACACTCGAGGTCTGTATATTTCATTATTTGTAAATCATGCCTCAATGAAAATATAACGAATAATGAAAACCCTCTACTTAAAAAAATAAGGCATAAAGTTTTGAGGTTTAGAAGAATTATATCCATTCTAGCAGAAAATATAGCTGAGGCTCGAAATGCCGATTGAGCCTAAACCCTGCAGGTGCATAGAGAGCTTCTCTAGCCAAAGATAAGAATAGGAAAGGTAGAGAATAAATTTTTGACTATTCTTTCTTTGAACTTCAAATTCATGTGGAATTTTATTTGCATTTTAATTCCATTTATTTTCAGAATTCAATTTGAAATTTCCTTTATTTTTTAACTTTTGTCTAGGAACTTGGTAATGTTAGGGAACTTACATTTATAATTGGGAGATCTATATATTGTAATTCTTTCAAAAAAATGGAAAATCATTATGCTTTTTATCATGTACATATCCTTTAATTTTATTGGAGAACTCTGGACATGCTACGTTGCACATTATGACTGAATGTAATCTGGAACAGGAGAAAGAATAGGGAGTAAATGTTCTACCTTAGTACAGAGGCTTCTAATCAAACTTTACAATGTCTGAAGATACTCAAGGTGGGAAGATTTGTCATTGTTCTCAAATGTGTGGACGGGGCAGGAAATTTGAGGTCCAGTTAGCCAGCTTATTAAGTTCCAACATAAAGCTATATCTTTCTTCTTAACCTTTAGTGATACAAAAGAGATCTGCTGAATTTTGTCTAATATCTCAATTCAAAATTTTTATAAGGTGTCGAGGCAGATGTTTCTGTAGAAGTGATGTTTAAAATTAATAATGCTTAAATAGTCCATGGAAAGAATAAGCAGAGAAAAGCAAAAAGGACTGAGAAAGAATTATTAAAACATGTAACGTATAAAGGATGTGAAAGAAGAAAAGGTGTCAGTGAATTAAATATGCAGAGTAGATGGGTGAGAGGTGGGAGATGCCACAAAAAGGCAGAGACAGCAAAAATGAAGCTCAGGAATGTCAAGTCAGCTGGGTTCAATGATGGTGAGGCTGAAGAGGATGACAAGTGAGGAAAAACATCCTATGTTCTCATATCTATTCAATTATAAAGATGTGGCAATCTCCAAAGAGCCTTGAAATGCACTTCCCTCGTTCATTGCTAGAATGTGGTCATTATGGGAATGATTCTGCATTCCACAAGTGTTAACACTGTGTGCTCTTCATCTTAAGTGCCTGGATGCTCATTGGCATTGAGCTATATATTTCTAGAATTAATGGTCTTATTTTACCTCACCACAATCTTGAGTAGATATTTTTCTTTTTCTCACTTTACAAGTAAAAAGGCAAAAGACAGCCAAGATCACCAAGTTAGTGCTAGAGCCAGACTTCTTTCAATTGGTATTGTGCTCTGTTCAATGGCAGAAAGATGCTACAATTTCACTTCCCTTGCCTCCTCAGCATCTTTGTTCAAATGTCAATTTCATAATGAGGCCATCCTTGGCCATTCTTTTAGAACTACCCTTCCTTTTCTGACCACTTACCCACTTCTAGCGCTCTTCACAGCACTTACCATCTTCTAATATTTTATAGGACTGGGATTAAGTGCAGTTGGTAGAGTGCCATTCTGCACTCTCTGAGGCCCTGAGTTTGATCCCCAGCACTGTGAAAATGGGAACAGGACCTGGCAGCCCACTCCCAAAACAATCCCCAAAACAATCAGCCATTGAAAACCCTAGGAGGGTTGCTGTAAACCAGAATCTACTCGACAGCACCTAAAAACAACAACAATAATATTTTATAACATTGCTGAATTTGTTGTATTTCTGTTGTTGTTAGATGCCGTTGAGTCAGTATCTGACTCATAGCAACCCTGCATACAACAGGCAAAACACTATTGTCAGTGCTTCTCTGCTGTTCATAGGGTTTTCAATGGCAGATTGATTTTTGGGAGTGAGTTACCAGGTCCATCTCCCAAGCCTACAGCACCTGGTGTTCCCAGGTGGTCTCCCATCCAAGTACTAATCAGGCCCCACCTTTCTTAGCTTCTGAGATCTGATGGGATCTCAGGGCTACCACTGCAGGCGAAGTTGTATTTCTAGTTCACTAGTTCAAATGATCTGCCACTTAACTTTGTCCTCACCCCTTTTAATTCACCATTGATCTAGAATGTGAACTGAGTAGACCTATTTTTCTCTGCTTTGTTCACAGGTATATTACAGATGCTTTCAGAAATGATTGGCATTAAGTAGATAATTAAAAAGATGTATTTGTTGAATGAATTCTAAGTTAATCTTTTTGGAAGCATAAGAAAATAAAACACCCTTTTGTGACAAAGTTTAATAGTGATTTGGAAAATATATAACTCTACCCTTTAACTTTTCAATTTTATAAAATCTCTGAATCTAATCAATCAATAAAAAAATCACTGGTAGGTACTACTACTTCATTGCACTTTGAGGAATTTGGTAGAAAATGATTCTAAATCTTAATATATGTTAACATATGTAGAGCTGTGACTGATTTTCAAAACATTATTCATACACGT
>VMDO01036252.1:0-15325 GCA_007922755.1 Pedetes capensis
CACAATAAAGAACAGTAGTTGTAGAGAAACAAAAGTATGATTTGCTAATTAAGTATGCCCTTTGAAACTCTACTATTTCCATTCTCAAGTCATTAGTAGGCAAGGAAGAGCTTGCTTGTTTAGCAAATGAAGATTTGCAAATGGGCAATACATTGCACATTTTAAAAATATAAATTACACACTAATAATATAAACCAACAGGTTTATGGTATGTATATTAACAAAACCCAGATTCAAAGAACAAACAATTCAAGTATATATATGAAAATATATAGATGATATGTCTTAGAACAGAAGAAGATCATAAGAATGGACAAGATAATCATGAAGCCTATTGCACTTATAACTTCATATAGTTTTACTTGGTAGTATATTTGAGTGACAGATTCCCATAAAAAAGCTTATATATAATCAAGGGTATTTAATGTAGTATAACAACTTTACCTAAAGCTTCAAACAGGAAACTTAACACTTAAATAATATGTTTCAAATTTTATGTTGATACATGGTTTTGCATTTTCATATTTATTACAATGTTTTAGTGTTATCAAAGAAGAAATAAATAGTGAGAAGGCATGTCTGAATATTATAAATTTAAAATTTGTCTGAGATTTATGGCAACTATAATGAGGTCTTTCTTAGGATGAACATAGAATTCTAACTCTTTTCTCTTTTCTTTCTTATTGAAGGGAGGCAATATTAACCCTGGCTGGCTTGGTGCCATAACAGAGGGTGTGGGTGGGGATCATAAAGAGAGGTCAGTATGTATTGATAAGGAGATCAGAACATATAAACCCATGTATCTAAACCATGCTTTTAAATATGCAGTAATGTATCTCTTGGTCTTAGGTTTATATGATTACAAAGGCAACCATAAAGTCTGAAATATGAAAATGGGAGATGACATCCTTAACTCAAAATGAAGGGAAACAGGCTTAACAAGATTAGTCATCTGCACAACCTTTCTGATAATTTTTAATACAAATACTAAATACATCTATTTAGTCATCTCATTTTATGCTAGGGAATTTGAGTTCTAAGAGCTTTCTTAGTGCCTGTTAGCATCCTATACCTCCTTATGGCTATGATTTCAGTATTTTTTTTCAATTTTAATCCCTCTTGGAAGTGAGGTAATGGTCAAATCTACCATTGTAACTGATACCTTTCTACCATCTGAAAAACGCTAAGCATTCAAGAACTATTTGATAAATAAAGTTACAAACCCAAATGGTTTTGTCAAAATGTTATTTATTGACTATTAACATATACTGGCATTACAAAAAGTTAATAAAGGAAAGTACTGCCATAAGAAACAGCTAGACTGGGAATTCATGACATTTTGCATCTAACAGTCCATCTATGCTCTGTCCAACGTTATGGGCAGCAGAGTCAGCTAGGACCCAGCAAGCAAGCTTCAGCAAGATTTTCTATCTAAAATGAATCCTTAGATATAGCCAAAGATTTGCCAGTTAAATAATGATGATAAAAAGCATTCCAGACCAGGGGAATAGAACAAATAATTTCAAAAGCATGAGAGAGCATGGCATATGCACATGCTAAGGCAGGTGCTCTACCACTGAGCTACATCCCATGCCAGGAAAGTTTTCAAGTACATGGCTATTGTTTATTATTAAGCAATAATAGAAATCTGATTCTGTCAAATTTGGATTTACTCGGAGAAGTCATAATCTTCCACTGTCTGCTTTTACATTTAATTTTATTTTTACTGAGACAAAGTGTCATGACATAACAAAAAGTTGTAATACTAGTGCATATTTGAGCTCAGTGTAAGTAGCAGAATGAAATCAATGGCTTGAAGCATAAAAAAGATAACTCTCAGTAGAGCTCCCAAGAAGATATATATTTTAAAAGGAAATTTTTGTTATATTGAAAGAAGTACAAGTTATTTTCCAATGTACTTTTCATGTATCCTTTTAAAAGAAGAGCACTTTTTATTTTCTGATTATATAGAATCATTTCCCAAGTTAGCTTGTATTACTTTATACCTACTATGTTGTATATCGTACAAATCACCATTAAGGAAATTACTTAAAACATATGTAAACCAGGCACTGTGATACATGCCTATAATCCCAGCAATTCAGGACACCGAGGCAAAAGGATTCCATCTTCAAGGCTAGAGGCAGCCTGTATAACCTAGTAAGACCTTGTCTCAAAAATAAATAAATAAATAAATAAATAAATAAATAAATAAGGATATGTGCAATGGTAGAGGCCTTGGATTGGAACCCCCAGTAACAAAACTAACTAACCAACTAACCAACCAACCAAATAACAGCAATAATGAAACATTTTATATAATAAGGAGGATTTTTAGAGTTGCTTCCCCCTTATAATTTTTAGAAAAAAGGATAGTTTACTATTATCTAAAATCTGTTTCAAATTCTGCTGTGGAGAGATTGAAGTTTCTTTATACTTACAATGGGCCCTGCATTCTAATTTTGCATTGAGTCCTGAAAATTATGTAGCTAATCTTGATTTTGTTTTTATCTTTATTAGTACAGAAAACTAGTTTTTTAAAGGAAGATACTGCTGTTCTCACAATAAAGATACACACACATTTATATTTTAAAAATCACTATGGTATAAGAAAAATGTTGAATTGGTATGGTAATTACTGAATATCAATAACTTCTCTGATATAATTAAACACTTGACAATGAAAGAAGACTGTTAGTTTTCCATTAATATTCATTGGCCTAGAAATAGAAGGAGAAGTTTATTTTCCCATTTCTCAGACCGTTACTTTCATTTAGTTGATATTTTTAATTTTCATTTTTATCTTATGAGACATGGTCTTGCTATGTATTCCAGGCGGGCCTTGGAATCATGATCCTCTTCATCAGCTTCCCATGTGCTGGGATTCCAGGCATGTGCCATCATGTCTGCCTTCTCTTACTTGAAATAACTATAGATTTGCATCCAAAATATATCTTTAGATACATTTCCACATTTAGATAGGAGATAGCATATATTAAGCCAACTTGCCTTACAGAAAGCTAAATAAGAATGTTTTAAAGGTGTCTAAGTGTTATCAGAGTAAAAAGGAAGGCACCTGGGACTTAGAGAGTATCACTATCAGGAAAATACAATTTATGCCAAAATATTCTCAACATAATATCATCTTGCATTATTTAATAACTCTTAAAAGAGTACATGCACTGAGTGAGATGTGGAGAAAAATAACAAAAAAGTTTATGATATACTAACCACAGTTTCCAGAATACTCAGATTGCTAGAAGACAAAAAAACAAAAGCAAAACAAAACAAAACAAAGATATCCCAGCCTAACAAGCATGAAGGATTATAGTAAAATTCAGGCTTTCAGTTGAGACTCTACAAGGGATAAACGTAAGAGTAAAGGACAAATGACCAACTAGAGCTGAGCTAAGATAGCTTACCCATACTCCATCTGCCTATAGTACAAAAATTAGCTCCATTATGGAGCATGAAGAATATCATCAGGAACCTTTGCCATGGTTCATGCACATTGCATTAAATAAAAATTTGTGAGAATAAGACAAAATAAGAACAAAATGACAAAAATAAAAAATAAGCTCTGCAGTTGTTTGTTGTTAGGTGTCATCAAGTCCATATCTTACTCATAGTGACACTATGTACCACAGACAAAACACTATTGTCATGCCTCTGTGCTATTCATAGGGTTTTCAATGATGGATTGATTTTGGGGAGTGGGTTGCTGGGTCCGTCTCCCAAACCTACAACACCTGGTATTCCCAGGTGGTCTCCTATCCAAGTACTAACCAGGCCCAACCTTGCTTAGCTTCAGAGATCTGATGGAATCCTACGCCATAGTGATATGGCTGCAGGCAACGAAGCACTAGAACTTTCTAAAATGTCCTTAAAACTAATACCGCTCTGCAGTCTCTGAGGTCCCAAGTTTGATTCCCAGCACTGCAAAAATGGGAGAAGGATATGGCAATCTACTTGCAAGGCAATCTCAAAACAATCAGCCATTGAAAAATCTATGAGGATTGCTATGAGTCAGACATGACTCCACAGCACCTAACAACAACAAAATAACTAAAAAGATGAATAATTTCATGAGGGAATTAAAGCATATGAAGAGGAAGTGGACACATAGTAATAAAAAATACAGTGAATATAAGTAGATGTTATATCATGAAAAATACAGTGAATAAAAAGAGATGACCAAGAAATAGCAGAAGTAAGGATTAGTGAATCTGAAAACTGATAATCAGAAAATATCCAGGTAGAAATATAGTGAAAATATATAGATGAAAATTATAGAAAGATACTAGACATAAGGGGTTAGGGTTTATCTTAGTTGGTAGAGTGCTGCTCTGAGCCCTTTGAGGCTCTGAATTTGATCTCCAGCACTGCAACAATATGAGAAGCCCACCCTTGAAACAACCCCAAAACAATCAGTTGTTTTTTGTTTTTTGTTTTTTTTTCAATATAACCTGCATTTATTAGCATTAGGCAACAATAATTTAAAAGGCAGAGAAAGGTCCCATATTACAGAAACCGAAAAATTGGCTATACAATTAATGAAGAAAACTGATCAGTGGTCAAACAGCTGATATACGATACAACCAGTTACCAAATGCAGCAAAAGGATCAACACAACTCATGCATCACCTTCCAGGTAGCATCTGGGCTTTTCCCAGGCAAAAAAGCAGATTGAAAACCAAATAGCAGAGAAGCACTGACATAGTGCTGGGCATGGCACAGTGTCTGGGAGTGTTTCCTTTCTTTGTACATAGGGTCACTATGAGTAGGACCCAATAGGAGGGCAGGAGACGACCACACAAGATATAAGAGATATGGTAGAAAAAATATCCAACTATGTATCATTGCAATTCCAGAAGAAATGAAGGAAGAACAGAAAGAACCAATGTTTTGAGAATTACAGGCTGAAATATTTCCAAAAATCATCCAGCCAGAATTTCAAGAATAAACAGGAACAAAAGACAGTGTAAATCCAAAGGGGGAAAAACCCACACAACTAGGCAAATAATATTAAAACTCTGAAACCCAAAGTTTTCTTAGGTTTTATTAATTTATTAATGAATTCATTTATTTAGTATTTTCTTATATACTAGTTGTTCTAAGATATGTTTCTAACATTGTTATAAATTGCTTCAAATATTAGTGGATTAAAAAATCTGACAAAATTGCTGTTCAATAGAACATCTGTTCTATGAATGGAATAGATGATAAATGCGATTAAATAGCAAAGCACATATTATGTTAGATGGTCATAAATTCCAAGATGCAGAATAATTGAGTAAAGAGGGTAGTAAGTGATAGGAATATTGCTATTAAAGAAGTTTGAAAAAAGGCCTGACAAGGAAGCTACGCTGGACAGAGTCTTCCATGGTAAGGAACAGATTGTGCAAAGGATGTGAGGTGGGAGAATGCTTAGTGTGTGGTCAAGAAAGAGTAGGAAAGTGGCTGCAGCCAAATAAACAAATAGAAAGGTCAGAAATGCAATTTCAGTAATGTCTTCTTATACTGTATTAAGAGTTTTTATTTATTGTTTTTTTAGAATGGGATGGAGAGTCTTGAAGTAAGAAGTTACATGCTCTGAGTGTTTTGATTACAACCAGTCAGGTTGCTATGTTGATGATAGATCCTAAAATGGCAAGCAGAGAAATTGGGAGACCATTTTGAAGATGTATTTTCTACTATCTTCTGACTCCTAGAGTAACTTCTGTGAGATTGCTGCCATTTCTTTAGATACTCTGTTGGCTTCTTTAAAAATCAGCAGGCTAATAAAAAAAGAGGCAGAATAGTTTAAAGTTTGGATAGATATAGAACAAGTAGAATTCTTGCACATCTAGTGGGAAAGTAAATTAGCAAAACCTCTGTAGAAAACTGGTTGCTTCTATTGAAGTTAAACATATGTAGGCTCTGTGAACTAATAATTCTCCTCTGAAATATATACATCAAATAGAATGTGTTCACATTCTTATCAAAAGATATGTAAAAAATTTTCATAGCAACAAAATTCTTAATAGACACAAGCTGGAATCTATCCAAACACCCATCAACAGAAAATGCACAAAAATGTTGATAGGTTCATACAGTGAGAAGTAAGAAAGTGGTGAGAATGAACCATAACATATATGTACTAACATATAACTCTGGCAAACATAATTTTTAAAAGCTGTCCCCACTTTGAGCCAGCCCTACCTTCTTATACCTCAAGATATTCTAGATATGTATTTTCTTTTACTTTTCTTTTGCTGCACTTGGGGGTTGAACCCCTAGCCTCACACATACTTTGCAAGTGCTCTACCACTGTGATGCACACCCAGCCCACTTATTCTTTTTATCTTGAGACTGGCTCTTGTTAAGTTCTGCAGGCTGCTTCTGGCCTTGAACATGAAATCCTTTTGCCTCTTCCCTCTCTGTTGCTGAGATTACAGGTGTGAGCCACAGCACCCATCCAGTTCTCTCTCTCCCTTTCTCTCCCCCCTTTTTCTTTGTCTATCCCCCCTCATCTTTTCACTAAAAAGCCTTGCAGCAGGGCAAGAGTAAGAAGCATTGTACACTGAGGTTTGGTGATTTCTGTACTCTTCACCACAACTCATAAACATAAAAACGATCATGTGTATGGCATAGTGTCAGGTAGTGTTTCATTCTGTTGTACATAGAGTGGCTATGATTCAGACCTGATTTGACTGCACCTAACAGGAACAACTGCCACCACCACTGTTTATGTTAAGTATGGGATTGCTTTTTTCAAGAATATATGTTTTTGTTTTTGTTAGGTGCCGTCAAGTCAGTGTCCAACTCATAGCAACCCTATGTACAACAGGGAAAACACTATTGTCAGTGATTCTCTGCCATTCATAGAGTTTTCAATGGCAGATTGATTTTTGGGAGTAGGTTGCTGGGTCCTTCTCCCAAGTGTATTTTCTCTATTTTTTCTTCTTGTTCTATTATATTTAAAAGAAATATTGGGTATTGAAGGCCTGTGTAGATAGCATTATTTTATCTTACAAAGAAGTCTCTTAAAAATATATTCTCTGATACATAAGCAAAGCTAAATATATTTTTATCTTCTCTCTTTTGGGCCTGCAGTTGTAGCATGGTGGCATTAGATCCCATCAGATCAGAAACTAAGCAGGGTAGGGCCTGATTAATACTTGGATGGGAGACCAACTGGGAGCACCACATACTGTAGTTTGGGAGAAGGACCTAGCAACCCACTCCCAAAAATCAATCTGCCACTGAAAACCCTATGAACAGCAGGGAAGCACTAACAATAGTGTTTCACCTGTTGTACATAGGGTCGTTATGAGTTGGACAACAACTTGACAGCACCTACCACAACATCTTTCTTTTGTACAGGAATGGAATCACACCCATGCATACTCTTGATAATTTTTTAAAGTTATATATTTATTTTGGAAATCTTTCCAGAACAGTTTTGGCATATTATTTATAACATATACAATATAATGTATATATTGCTAAATTTTAATATGATGCAAAATTAAACATAATTATGAGACACAGTAGTAGTAACAACAGCCTATTCCATGTCAATGGAAATTAAACATCATAATACTAATCACAGCAATAATTCTGAAGACACACTTCCAGTACAATTAATGACATGGTAAATTATGAAATAATGGAACACTATAATAAATACATGATCTTCATTAAAAATTGTAGAGACCTCTATAGAAGAGAATGTAAAGAAGAGTTAAGACTTGAGTTGTGAGATTAGAGAAGATCACCCAATATACTTCCAATTCAAAATCTTTGGCAAAGAAAAAGAATATGGCATGAATTTTTGTCATATATGTGCAGTACTTCTGTGGCTTCTTGCTTTCAACTGTCAGTGTACATCCTATTCACCTGCCAGTACTAATTGCCATGAAATATTAAATGATCTGAAAATTCTCACATAAATCAACAAACTACATCTTATAGTGATATTATTCCTCTATTTTCTAATTACATGCAATTTTATTTTGCACCTCTGTCTTTCTCTCTCTTACCTGAAAATATTTTCCTGTTTTAGTCATTCTCAACTTCATTTGCAGAAGGTCCAGATGTCATAAACTTCCAAGACTCTTTTGTATCATTCACTGAAATTGGTTGCTATTTGGTTTATTTCTGATCCTGGATTCCATTTTTCTTGGTCCACTATTGATGTACTTCCCATCTTAACTTACATGGTTATTTCTTCCATTTTTTTCTGGGTTTATAATTTTTATTTGAAGCTTGCTAGTGGCATTTTTATTAATACAAAGCCTCCATTTAAATTATGTAAATACTTGAAATATTCACTGTGTAATTTTTCTTTTTATTAATAAAACCACTAAGAAAAAGAAAAGTTATTCTTCACTTTAAATTTATTAAGTTATTTTTGCTAAAAATAAATAGTTGGTTTTTTAGAAAACAAAATCAAGGGAAAACTTAGGAATGTGAACTTTTGGTTAATATTGTGAAGTTAAAAGTGAAACAACCTGGATGAATCCTGGTTTTTACTTTCTATACTGATGTAACTTTAGATGGATGGTTTAACTTTTCTGAACTTCAGTTTTTACAAAATGAGTATAATGTTGCAAAAATTATATATGATTGGGAAAATGGAAAGACTTCACTTGTTCTATATTTATATATGCACTGTGTACATGTTTTTGTTGTTAGGTGCTGTTGAGTCAAGTCTGACTCATAGTGACCCTATGTACAGAAAGAAACACTCTCTGATTTTGTACCAGGTACATGATCTTACTTATGTTTAAGCACATTGTAACACTGTGTCAGTCCATGTAATTGAGGATCTTCCTTTTGTTGTTGTTGTTGTTGTTGTTGTTGTTGTTGTTAAGCTGCCACTCTCCCAAACACAATGTCCTTCTCAGGGATTGGTCCCTCCTGACTACATGTCCAAAATACATAAGATGCTGTTTACCCATCCTTCCTTCCAAGGAGCACTCTGGTTGGATATCGTCTAGGACAGGTCTATTGGTTCTTTACACAATCCATGGTATATTCAATATTCATCTCCAGAATGATAGTTCAAAAGCATCAATATTTCTTTGGTTTCTCTAATTTAATGTCCAACATTCACAACCATATGATGTGACCATGATATGAGTCGGACATGTCTTCATCTTCAATATGATATCTTTAATTTTCAACACTTTAAAGAAGTTTTTTTTTTTTGCAGCTTTTCCCAGCATGATGCATTTTTATATTTCTTGACTACTGCTTCCACAGGTGTTGATTGTAGAACCAATCAAGTAAAGCAAAATCTTGGACAATTTCAATCTTTTCTCCATTTATTATGGAGTTTCCTACTGACCTAGTTGTAATGATTTTTGTTTTCTTGATGTTGAGGTGCAGTCCATACTGAAGGTTGTGTTCTTTGTATTTCATCAGTAAATATTTTACATCTTCTTCACTTTCAGCAAGCAGAGTTGTGTCATGTGCATAATGCAGGTTGTTAATGAGTCTTCAATCATGATACCAAATCTTTCTTCATAAAGTCCAGCTTCTCAGATTATTTGCTCAGCACAGAGACTGAATAGGTATAGTAAAAGGATACAGCCCTAATGCACACCTTTTTTTACTTTAAACCAGGCAGTGTTTCTTTATTCTGTTCAAACAACTGCCTCCTGGTCCATGCACAGATTCTGCATGGGTACAATTAAGTGCTCTGGTATTCCCACTCCTCAGTATTATCCACAATTTGTTATGATCTGCCCAGTCAAATGCCTTTGCATAGTTGATAAAACATAGGTAGACATCTTTCTGACATTCTCTGCTTTTGGCTATTATCCATCTAACATGCACTATGATGTCCCTGGTTCCACACCCTCACCGGAATTTAGATTGATTTTCTGGTAATTCCCTGTTGCGATCACTTTTGCATGATTTTTAGCAAAATTTTGCTTACATGTGATATTAATGATATCATTCAATCATTTCCACATGGATTTGCATCCCCTTTCTTGGAAATAGGTGCAAATATGGATCTCTTCCAGTGATAGGCTACATTGCTCTTTTCCAAAACTCTTGGCATAAATGAGGGAGCACATGCAGTGCTACATCTGTTTGTTGAAACATTTCTATTGATATTCTATGAATTTCTGGAGCCTTTTGTTTTGCCAATTCCTTCAAGGCAGATTCCACTTCTCCCATCAGTACATATGTAACCATATGTAATCTCTAGAAATAGCTGGTCATCCAACTATTCTTTTTGGTATAATGACTCTGCATATTAATACCATCTCCTTTTGATATTTCCTGCATTATTTAATATTTTCCCTGTAGAATCCTTCAGCATTGCCACTCAAAGCTTGGATTTTTGCTGTCAATTTTTTAAATTTGAGTAAAATAGAGCACATTCTACCCTTTTGGTTTTCTATCTCCAGCTCTTTGCACAGATCTTATAATATTTAATTTTGTCTTCTCTAGTTTCCCTTTGAAATCTGTTTAGTTCCTTAACTTCATCACGTCATCGTTTTACTTTAGCTGCTCTATGTTCAAGGGCAACTTTCAGAGTCTCTTTTGACTCCTTGTAATTTTGTCTTTTCTTTTTTCTTGTCTTTTTAATAACCTTTTGCTTTCCTCATGAATGATGTCTTTGATGCCATGTCACAATTCCTCTACTCATCTCTCTCATGTCTAATGCACTAAACCTATTCTTGAGGTGGTCTCTGAACTCAGGTGGTGGGATGCACTCAAGGTCATACCTTGGCTCTCATACATTTATTCCACTTTTCTTCAGTTTCCATTTGAACCTGCATATGAGCAGTTGATGGTCTGATCTACAATCAGCACCTGGTCTTGTTCTGACATTTGATATTGGGCTTTTCAATCTTCACTTTCCACAAATATAGTCAATTTGGTTCCTGTATGTTCCATCTGGTTAATTCCATATATATAGTCACTGTTTATGTTGGTGAAAATTATATTTGCAATGAAAAGGTCATTGGTCTGACAAAATTCTGTCATGCAATCACCAGCATCATTTCTGTCACCAAGGATATATTTTCCAACTACTGAGCCACCTCTTTGTTTCCAGCTTTTGCATTCCAGTAATTATCTGTTCTGATTGCAAGTTCAATCTATTTTAGATTTCAGGAGCTGGTAAAAATCTTCCATATCTTCATTTGTAGCTTTAGTGGTGGGTATGTAAATTTGAATAATAGTCATATTAACTGGGCTTCCTTGTAGGTATATGGATATTATTCTATCACTGACAGCATTCCATACTGTAAGAGACTGGGTGTAGCTGTGATGTTGAAAGCTATGCTCCCAGCATTATAGATACCAACAGGGTCACCCACAGTGGATAGATTTCAATTGAGCTTCCAGACGAAGACAGGCTATGGAGAAGGACCTGGGAGTCCACTCCTGAAGTAATTAGCCCTTGAAAACCCTATGAACAACAGAGAAAGAATGTTAGATATAGTGCCTGAAAATGGGACTCTCAGATTGGAAGGCACACAAAAGATGACTGGGGAATAATTACTTCCTTAAAATAGAGCCAATCTTAAGGACAGAAACAGAGTAAAGCTCCAGGGACCTCCATTTGCTGATATGGCATAACTCAAAATGAGGAGGAACAATTGTAAATATGTATTAATAATTGGAATGTAGGATGTATGTAGTATGAATCTAGGAAAGTTAGAAATAATCAAAAAGGAAATAGAGTGCATAAACATCAATATTCTAGGTATCAGTGAACTAAAATGGACTGTCATGGACCATTTTGAATTTGATAATTGGTCTACTGTGCTATGAATGACAGTTTACAGAGGAATGGGATTGCATTCATCATAAAAAAAATTGTGTGCATTGTCATTATGTATTCAATATCTTAGTAAGAATTTTTTCTACTTGTCTTACCTTATATGTAGTTAACTAGTCAGTTAACTAGCCATTAACCTTGATGTGCTAAATGGGATGGGTTTGGTCCTAGAAATGGGCCATTAGTAGGGAATATACTCAGTTTTCACTATTGCATAGTTTGACCCTTGGAGGAAAGGGGAGCTATGCACAAATCTGCTCGGCATTTTGTATAGAGACTCACACACAATTAGATATGGTAAGCATTATATGTGTGATTAAAACTAATGAATATGACATCACATTTCCCTGAAAGAATCCTGTACCCACTACTTGTGAGTTTTAGAATATGCTATATAACCTACAATTATTTTGCTAATGTTAATACCTACCATTAACTTAAAATCCTATTTTTAGGAAATTGAAGACTACTTTAAAGGGAAAGGACTTTTTGAGTCAGCAACATAGTATCTCTCTGCATAGGACTATTTTCTCTTGAGATTAAAATAGTGCTTACTGATTTTGTTTAGTCAGCCCAAGGTTCAAGGTTTCCTCTTATCAGGACCTTTTCATATGATTCTTTAATATAGGAATAAAGATTATAGAATACATTCTAATTTATTTTTCAAAAAGATATTTTAATGACATGCTGACTAGTTTTATTCTGAAAGATGGAAATTTCCTACAAATCTAATGTCAGCAGTAGTTAATAAACTGACACTGTTATGACCACATCATAAACTACTTTCATGCCATTATCCATTGTCCCCAAAGGCCCTTGACTTTTGAGTATCTACTTTTCATGTGAGCTACTTATCTTCATGGTAATTTTTATACAAAAATTCTATATATCATAAGTGACAAGACTTCTACTTTCTAATATTAAGCATAAACTATGAAAGCTTGATTTTGCTTATGTTTCCTAACTCTTTTTCAGATTAGATGTATTACATGACCACTTTTTACCTTGTTGTAGGACACCAGCATTCACATTCAGTGATGTAACTGCAATGTTGTCAGGAAAACTCTTAAAATCACAGGAGTTTCATTAACACCTGGCATTTTTGATTGATTAAAATATGTATTTTTCAATCATGTTTTTCTAATTATATTATTTATTAGTATAGTATATAATTATTTTACTGGATTTCATGAAATACATTTTTTAAGAAATATGAAAGATATTTAATTACATATAAATTTCATGTCTTACAAGGATACATTTGAAATATGGAATGCAAATAAAGATCAGCCATTTATATTTGTTTTTTACTCCTTCAAAATATATTTTTAAATGCCTCCTACATGCCAGGCATATTTTAGCCTGTGGATACAATAGGGGATGGAGTTTAGCTCTGTTGATAGAGTGATGCTCCGTGCTTTCTGAGGCCCTGTGTTTGATCCCCAGCACCACCAAAATGAAAGATGGACTTAGCAGCCAACTCCTGAAACAATCAACAATCGAGCACCCTAAGAGCAGCAGAGAAGCAGTGACATAATGTTGTGCATGGCACAGTGTCAGGGAGTATTTCATTCTGTTGTGCATATGGTGGCTATGAGTTAGATCCCACTTGAGGACACCTAACAACAACATGGACAAAATAGAGATAAAACAAATGAAGCAATTTCTAACACACATGCAGGTTGTATACCTAGAGGTGGTAGAAGAGAGGCAATAACACACATACACACATATATGTTCTATAATTAAGAAAACTAAGAAAGACAAGAAATATGAACTAAATGTCAGATGACTAAAAAGAAACAATTTCTAAAAAAGTAGTTTAAAATCAATACTGGAACTCTTAAGTATAAATGTTCATGCAAAAACGATATAATAATCCATATATAAGTGCTCTCTTTTTAAATGGCATTCTTTATTTTTAAATAACAATTTTACTGTGACTTAAAGGTAACTTACAAAGGACTAATAGAAATAAATAATCTAAGCGTTCTGTTAAATACATAAATCAGTTATCCCCTGTTGCATATCACTGTCCTTTAACCAGGAGAATTTTTGATGATTTTTAGGAAAAGCCAATGAATTATATGCATGTGTATATATGCAGGCACACACAAGTAAACATACACATGTGCATGTTATACAGAAAATAGAGACCATCTACCGTATTCATTTTCTTTCTCAAAACAAAACTTCAATACAAATTATGTCCACATATAGGCACTTATCTCTGTGAAATCCTGTTTTCCTTTTTATTACAACAATATTTGTTTTGTCATTATGAACTTGGGACAATCTTTCAGACCCACGTTTTTCATACAATGAATTTATTCATTATTCTATCAAGCACCTGCTGAATAAAACTGAAAAAAAAGTAATTTTACTTAGATACTAGTATGTCACTATGGTATGGATAGGTAAACCGAGTAAATCATAGTAAAGGCATAGATAAACAGAGTAAATTTTCACAAGATATTTTGAAAAGACAATCATTTCATTCAAATGAGGGAATGTTTTTAATGCTAAAATCTCAAACACATGCCATGTCAATAAACACATATTTATAGATTTTTCATTTTGCACCTTGTGGTAAAGTAAACCATAATAACAATATATCTTGTTTAACTCCACATATCTTTGTATGTTTTAAGAATATGTATCATAGGCCTGGTGTGGTGGCACATGCCTGTAATCCCAGCGGCTTGGGAGGCAGAGGCAGGAGGATCGCAAGTTCAAGACCAGAGGCAGTCTGCATAATTTAGTGAGACCCTGTCTCAAAAAATTAAAAAAAAATGGGCTAGAGGTGCAGCTCAGTGGTCCAGCACTTGCAGAGCATGCAAGCACAAGGCCCTGGGTTCAACCCCCAGTACCACACACACACACACAAAAAAAAGTATCATACAAACTGTAATGACAATAAAGATGTATGAAAGAAGTTTTAGGTTTTCTGAACCTGATATTTACCTTATCGTGCATGCTTGCTTTTGTAGTAACAGAGAAACTACTCTAGAGATGAGATTAAACTTAAAAGTCAGCAAGTACTATTGAAGTCAATTAGATATTTTAAAACTGAATACCTAAGTACTACTATGTGCCAATAATAATTTCATAGAAACATAACTATTGTAACTTTTTTTAAAAATCAAGATCATTGGCCCAGGTAGACAAAAACTATGAATTTCAAGTATGTGGTTATTAGGTCAGCTGTATACAGAATGTTGGGATTAAATATACTCAACTATTACCTTAGTATATAGCTTAAAATTCCAGAAAGTAGTACTTGCCTGAAAAGCATTACTATGGTAGTGGAGGCCTGCAGCTATAGCCCTGTGGCATCTGATCCCATCAGATCTTGGAAGCTAAGCAGGGTTGGGCCTGGTTAGTACCTGGATGGGAGACCGCCTGGGAACACCAGAAGCTGTAGGCTGGGAGAAGGACCTGGCAACCCCCTCCCAAAAATCAATCTGCCATTGAAAACCCTATGAACAGCAGAGAAGCACTGACAATAGTGTTTCCCCTGTTGTACAGAGGGTCACT
>VMDO01036253.1:0-15293 GCA_007922755.1 Pedetes capensis
TGCTATTGTGAAAAGCGCTGCATTGAACATGGAGATGCAGGTGTCTCTATGGTATGATGACTCATCTCCCTTTGGGTAAATTCCCAATAGTGTTATAGCTGGGTCATATGGTAGTTCTATTTTTAGTTTTTTGAGGTACCTCCATACTGATTTCCATAGTGGTTGCACCATTTTACAGCTCCACCAGCAATGTAAAAGAATTTTTTTTTTAAAAAGGGCTGGGGACCAAAAAGAGAAATACCATATGTTCTCACTCATATGTGGGTGCTGAATCAAACTTAAAGGAAGGAAAAAATCCTATACATAAATTGAAACATAAAAAATGCACAATTAAACAGCGTAGAAGGGACAATTTAAGGAGTGGAAAGAAGGAGAGAGGGATCTAGCAGAGGGAAGTGAAGATTGGAGAAGATGGGAGGAGGAGGAGGGTCAATGAGGAGGGATAAAGGGGGAGAGGTCAATCTCAATGTAAACAGCACAGCGTTATGAGTGTGTTGGAAAAATAGGGGAAGATAGAAAAAATAAAATCTATTAGAATAGCTAAAATTAAAAATAGAAATAATACCAAATGCTGACAATAATGTAGACAGAATAGATCACTCATATAATACTTCTGAGAATGTTAAAAGGTAGATCATTATAGAAAAACGTTTGGACTTATATCAAAATTGAGATGCACATATATAGATAAATATTCTCACAAAAAGACATGCAAGTAGAAAGGACACCATTTGTGGGGTGATGGGGGAGGAGGGTCATGAAAGGGTAAGGGGAAAGTTACATGACCAATGTACAATGAAATGCATATATGGAAATATAATGAAACTTGTTAAGTTGTACATTAAAAATTACTAATAAAAAAAGGGCTGGGGATATAGCTCAGTGGCAGACCACTTACCTAGAATGTGTGAGGTCATGAGTTCAATCTCAAGTACCACACACAAGAAGAAATACTTATATATAAAACCTGTTCAGGATCTGTATGCCAAACAATACAAAATGCCAGTGAACAAAAGAAAATCTAAAAGTGAAGAGAGATACTATGTTTATGGATTGAAAGACTCAGCATATTAAAGATGTCAACTATCCTCAAGTTAATATATAGGTTTAACACAATTCTTATCAAATCACATCAAGATTTTTTGTAGATATAGACAACATTATTCTAAAGTTTATATGGAAATGCAAAGGAATGGTTTAGCTAAAATTAAGTTTTTTAGTCTTGCTATGTAGCCTAGACTGGCCTTGAACTCATGATCCTCCATTCCTCAGCCTCTTTAGTGCTGGGATTACAGGTGTGCACCACCACACTCAGCCCTTAGTTAAAATAATTTTGAAAAGAAGAAAGTAAGAGGAGTCACTCTACCTGATTATAAAATTTATTATATAGCTATAGTAATCATGATGGGAGAAGGACTTGGTGATCCACTCCTGAAGCAATCCTGAAACAATCAGCCATTGAAAACCCTATAAGGGTCGCTATGTGTCCGACCTGACTCAATGGCACCTAATAACAACAATAATAATCATGGGTGTGGAGGAATAGACACACAGATCGATGGAGGAGAAGAGAAAACCCAGAGAAACTGAGATAGTTGCCTTAGAGTGAATGGAAATTTTGGAAAGGGAGGTGATTTTGTGGAGGCGCCTGGATTTTCTGCCCTTCTGCCAGACAAGAGGATTTACATTGTGAGTCAAGAGACGATCTGCTTTTCAAGATAAATGGAAGCACCTTAGAATTCCTAGATGTATCTAGAAAGGAACCAGCACCTGAGACATTGAACATGCCCTATAGTTGATTGGTCTCCAACCTTTTTGGCATCTGGGACTGGTTTTGTGGAGGATGATTTTTCCAGGGATCACAGGCAGACCTCAGGTGATAATGTGAGCCATGAGGAATGGCTGAAAATACAGACAAATTCACACATTGCCTGCTGCTCACCTCCTGCTGTGCTGCTGGGTTCCTAACAGTCCTACTGGTCCGCGACCCAGGGATTGGGGACTCCTGCTCTAGTTCATTATTTTTCCAGCTGTCTGAAGGTGTAGTGACCAGATCTTGTAAGCAAGAATTGGGTCATACGTTCAAACTAAGGATTACTATCTTAAACAAAACAAAACAAAGCAAAACAAAACATCACCAAGCTGGGTGTCATGGAGCATGCCTGTAATTCCACCCTCAGGAGGCAGAGGCCTGAGGAGGATTGTGAGGTCAAGGCCAGAGGTAGCCTGTGTAACTTAGCGAGACCTTGTCTTAAAAATAAAAAAGAGGGTGGAGGTGTGGTTCAGTGGTACAGCACTTGTCTAGCATGAGTGAGACCCTGGGTTCAACTTTCAGTGCTGCAAAATAAACAAATAAACAAACACCAAAACACACATGAACAAACAAAAAAAAAGCCAAAACAAAAACAAAAAACAAAAACAAACCACTATCAAACATGTATTTTTTTTCTGACTGCAAAATCAAAACATGTTCATAGTAGAAATTTTGGAAAATACAGAACAAGAATAAAGAACAAATAAAATTATTCAAATTTCCAATCCTAGATAACTACTTTGGTAAAATATCACTAAAAATGGCCAGGCCTGGTGGTATACACCTATAATGCCAGCAGTTGGGAGGGTGAGGTAAGAGGATCCTGAGTTTGAGGCAGCCTGGGCTACATATGAGACTGTCTTTAAAAAATGTATCACTGAAGATAAGTACACTAGTATTTCCTCTAGTGTCTTTCTGTGCATAGCTACACATTCACACACATATTATATATACCTTTAGAAAGTTGAGACTGTATGGTATTAAACCATTTTATATTCCCTTCTTTTCACTTAACATTGTTATCATGAACACATTCTCATGTTACCAAATTATTCCTTTTCTTTTTTGAGACAGAGTTTCACTATGTAGCCCAGACTGGCCTTGAACTCACATGGATCCTCCTGCTTTAGTCCCTCAAGTGCTGAGATTACAGTTGTGTGCCACCATGCCTGGTTTACCAAATTATTTTTATTTATTTATTTATTTATTTATTTATTTATTTATTTATTTTGCGGTACTGGGGGTTGAACCCAGGGCCTCATGCCTGCATGCTTTGCAAATGCTGGACCACTGAGCTATGCTCCCAGCCCATTTTTTTTTTTTTTTTTTTTACTTTTCTTTGAGACAGGGTCTCGCTAAGTTACGGAGACTGCCTCTGGTCTCGAATTTGTGATCCTCCTGTCTCTGCCTCCCGAGCCGCTGGGATTACAGGCGTGTGCCACTGCACCCGGCCCAAATTATTCTTAAATGTTTGTTGGTTACAGTAACTTGGGAGGCGAAGGCAGGAGGATCACAAATTTGAGACCAGAGGCAGTCTGAGTAATTTAGCGAGACCCTGTCTCAGAAAGTAAAAAAATGGGCTGGGAGTGTAGCTCAGTGGTACAACATTTGCAAAGTATGCAAGCGTGAGGCCCTGGGTTTAACCCCCAGTACCGCAAACAAAACAAAACAACAAAACAAAACAAAACAAAACCAACAACAACAAAAGAACGTGCTGGCTAGTTGGCTGCAACAAATTTTCCATACAGATGTACTACGTGAACACATGGAATTCACTCAAGTTCACTAGTACTGGACCTCAAATTCAATATATCAAAACACATCAAGTACTTCTGTGTAAAACTATACCTCCTTGCCCAATAGCTTCCCATCCCAGTTGGTCTTCAGGCTGGAAACTTCAGAGCCATCTTTACTTCTTCTCTTCTCCTTGATCTTCTATAAATGAGCCACCGCTGGTGGCTGGTGATAACCTCTTCATAACAGCTCTCAGCCATTCCTTCCTACCCCAAACCCACTGTACTAGAGCAGGCCCTTGTAGGCTCACCTTGGACTACACCATCGCAATCCATCCCAAGTGGAATGGTTTCCACTTTACTGTATCTGATTTGGACTATTCATCCAGAAATTCAAAGGAACCTGCTATCTGCCCTGGCTCTGCCCTTCTGAGCTTCCCTTGCTTACAATCACATCCTCCAGTCTCATCTGTTAAATCCTCCCAAGCCTTCAGAAAGCAGTCTCCCTGAAGTCTTACTCCCTAGCTGTTCCTCTACAGTGTCAGCCCCCACTATGTCCTGATCTATCCCAGGGGGTTAGTTTTGTCTCCTCATCCAGATTTATCAACTGTTTACTAGAAGCAAAGATCATGTTTTCAACCTCTCTCATATGTCTCCCATAGCAGTGAGTATTTGGGAGGATACACACACACACACACACACACACACACACACACACACACACACACACACACACAGAGCTGGGCTTTAAAGTGGAGGCAATGATATCTCTTAAAGAACTCACTTTGGGAGCCTGTGCAGGGAGGGGAGGGTTTACCAGGGATGATTGGGAAAAAGCAGGTGGAGGATGATGAGTATAGGAGCCTTGGCAGGGCAGTGCTGCCAAGTGGAAGAGAGGCACCAGGGCTGGGTTTAAATCCGAAGTTCACCATTTACTTGCTACGTGACTATGGGCACATTACATGTCTTGGGCACCAGTCTCCCACCTCCTAAGGACACTGTGAGGGTTAAATGAGATGGTGTATGTGAAGTACCCAGCACAGGGTGGCACTGGATACTTTTAATAATGCTAGCTCTCACGTCATGGATTCAGGTACAAATTTCAAGTCTTCATAAGTAATCTGCCAGTGGTTTTCAGGGTTTGTTAAAAGCTGCTGTCTAAGTGACCATGACTTTGGGAGGCAGCCTCCATTTTTATTTTAGAATTTGTAATATTTTTAGCATGATATTTTATAACTTAATTTTCCATTTAACAACAACAACAACAACAACAACAACAACAACCCTTTCCGTTTCTTGTACTCTTTAGTGAAGCAAGGAGAGGAACCTACTTGATCGGGATGCCCAGGTTGGCAGAAGGCTCCTGGAGAGGACTGCAGGGAAACGGAGAAGGATACAGAGAGGGCAAGGAGATATGGCATGGGCATCGCAGAGCTCAACTGAGGCCATGCAAATTGACTCAGAGTATACACCACAATCCTCCTCCAAAGTCCTTCCAAAAAGCCCTAAAGCAAACAGTCAATCCGTCTGTGAGACCAACCCTACCTCTCAACTCATCCTCATGGCTTCTGAGGCAGCAAGAGGGGTGCGAGAGGAAGCTGCATTTCCATGGCGTAGAATCCCACCGATTTGAGCTCAGGGCTCCAGCAGACCTTGAACATGTCTGGACCTGAAGCCCCAACTGCCAGCCTCTAGAAAGATGTCAACCCTAGACTTCAGGCTGCCAGAGGAGGTGCTGCTTACTCCCCGCCCAGTGGTTTTCCTGAGAATATGCCCAGCAGATGTGCCGAGGGGCTCAGCTGGGGGCTGTGCAACTGTAAATAGCAGACTGGAGCTGTGGCCACGGCACCCTTCAGGCAGCAGAAGCTGGGCGAGTTGGCTGCTTCTATCTTCTATCCTTTTCTTTTCCTTCTCTACTGAGCTCGGAAGAGAGCTGGGAACTCCAGATTACAGTATGGTGGGGGTGATGGAGGCATAGCCGGGGTGGAGGGTTGGGGAGCACTAAAAGTCTTGGGTCCGTGGCCATAGCTTCAAGGGTTGCTCCTGGCTGTCATCCTGCCATTTCCAGGGAGACACAAGATTTAGATGCTTTGGATCAGCCATACAGAAGGAGCGGGGTGTGCAATGTAGGGTGGGATGGGTTTATTAATGGTGGCTGGAAAAAGCAGACAGGTGTTGGTGAGTAAATGTGACAGGCTAATGCTGCCAAGGAGAGGAGGGGCACCAGAAAGGCCAAATGGCCTGACTTGA
Organism: Pedetes capensis; assembly: GCA_007922755.1. Taxonomy (NCBI): domain Eukaryota; kingdom Metazoa; phylum Chordata; class Mammalia; order Rodentia; family Pedetidae; genus Pedetes; species Pedetes capensis. The sequence continues at coordinate 5,797 of VMDO01036253.1, forward strand.
AAGCTCCCATTCACACAGACCTGGGTTCAAATACCTGCTCCACCATTTACTAGCACAGTGTGTGGCATATTGGAGGTGCTTAGTAATTACTTGCTGAGTGTATGAAGGAGACCTTGGACAAGTCACTGAGCCTCAGTTTCCTCATCTGGAAGATAAATAGTAGCTATTATTCTTATTATTTCACCTATGTTGTCTCCCCTCTTCCCTGCTCACATCAGTTTGCTGGCTCATCTCCCCAATCCTGTCCTGCTAGGTAAGCCATGTTCTTCAAGGCTTGGAAAGGGCAGACATGTCCAAGGCCTTACTCTTCCCTCTTGTGTTCCCCACCTCTTCTCCTGACCCCATTCCTTTCTTTTCCTGTCCCAGACAAACTTTGGGGTAGAGTTCTGGGAACTCCAAGCAAGTGTTGAACCCTCCAGTAACAGGTCCATCACAAAGTCACCAATGGACAATGCCCCTCCCTCTCCCCAGAGGGTTGGGCCAGGGCTGCAACCTGAAGCTCTGAGCCCCTGATGGGCCCCTACATGATTCAAATGTCATCGGTATCATGGCCTTGCAAACATACCTCTACCCCCATTTCCCCATGCAGAGTTAGCCAGGCTTGCGGGCTGGTCCCCTCTGGGGGCTGATCACATCAGCACTGTTCCAGCTCTGCAGGGTTTACTGTGAGCTAATTCCTCTGGAGTACGTTAACCAGAGGAAAGGCAAACAACTCCAAGCATGCGAAGATGGGGCAAGGATGATTTTACAGCAGTAGTCATGAGCCATGCACTCTTTAACCTGTACTTCCTTGGGAACAATGACACATGCCTTTAGGATAGCTCATTGGCAGGAGAACAGCAATCGGTGGGAGCAAAACAGAGCTTTTCTCTGTACAAAGTAAACAGCATAAATTGCCTCCCCATGGTTTTCTTTTTCTTTTCTTTTCTTGCAAAGACTAATAGGCAGAGAAGATGGAGTAAGGTGAGGTCTACATCTGCCTGTGCCTTCAGTCATCCTGTGGCATGTAGGATGCACCTCATAAGACAAAATCTCATCTTTTGTGTGTCTAAGGGATGTGGTAAGAAAGAGAAAAAACCCAAACTCAAAGCCTGAACAAATTCAACTAGATGTGCTGGCTGAACTCTTTCGCATAGAGTGGACTGAATTCATCCATCCCCTCATTGCCTTCTCACCTCCCCAGATCAACCCAGGCTCCCCACCCTGCCCTTTGTTTTGAATTGGGGGTGAGGGTCAGGGGAGGGGAGGCACGTTGAGAAATGGCCAGCTTCACTGAGGTTTTTACATGCAAGAACAAATGACAGTCTTGGATACAGGTTCAGGAAAATCTTTCAGAATGCAGAAAATTCAGCAGCCTTTCCACACTGACCATTGTCATGGCAACGCACTATCTGATGGCAGCCTGCGTCACCAGGCTGAGGGGCACAGTATCAGTATAGCAGGTTAGCCTGGCCATTTTTAGCAACATTTGGACTTCTTTCTAGCCTCATTTCTTCTGGGATGAGCTGATTTTCTTTTCAGTTCTGGACTCATTTACTCTGCTAATTTGTACGGTAGAACGTGAGACTTTGTCAACATGAAAGGGACAATTAAAAGGAAAATCTGAACATTCTTAGTATTCTATAGCTGCCCCACTTGCTGTCCACTATCCCTGCTCCTCCTCACCCACTCTCAGTGACTTCATTTCTCTCCTTATCCATATCAGGTTTTTTTCTATACACAGTATTACCTCTCTCCACCCAACAACTGTGACTCATCTGCCAACGCTTGCACTCTTACCATATTCTTTTTATTTTTTCTATGTTCTCATCTCAATGTACAGTATCCTGGAGTCTTAGGGTTGGAAGGAACCTTAACAATAATGTAGTCCAATCACTCTCCCCCAAGGCAGGAGCCCTTCTGGAATATGACACCTGAGTGACTGTCCAGCCTCGACTTGTATATCTCTACTAACAGAGACCTCATTCCCTTCTGGGCAGTCCATTTTACTTTAGACAGTTCTCATCATTATAAAATTCTTCCTTCTACTGAATGAAATCAGTCTTTTTATAACATCTATCCATGATTAAGCTCTGTGCCTTGTGGTCACATATCCCCTGTCTATGTCCTCTGCTTGATGACAGCCTCTCAGCCATGTGAAGTGGGTGGAGATCTCATCCCCCAGAGTCTTCTCTTCTCCAGAAAGCTCAGCTCCTCCAGCCAGACCTCTTGGAGCCTGGCCTTCAGGCCTCTTCCCAGCCCAGCGACCCCTTGCAACATGCTCCTATTTGTCTAGAGCCCTTTAAAAGGGAGGTCGATACTGCATCAGCATCTCTGGAGGCCACCTTACCCTGGTAACTCATATTGAGCTCTATGTCAACTGCAATCTCTAATTCTCTTTCTGACAAAATGCTGCCAAGCTACATCTTCTCATTTTGTAGAAGTCCAGTTGCTTCTGAAGACTCAGTTCCTAGTCCATATGTTTTCTTCCAGTTTAAATTCATTCTGTCGCAATCAGAACCTGTTAGAACCTTTCAAAAACTTGACTTCCATTTAACTTCCATGTCCCCTACGATCTATTCTTTTTTCACCAAACCTCATCTTAGCCTTTTATTTCAGTCCTCTTTCATTTATTCCTCTTTTAGGATTCTTCCTTTTCCTAGTTCTCTTCCCTTTGCATTACCTTCCTTATGCCTTCTCTTGCTTGTCATTTCCATTTCCTCAATACCAAGATGCCACCAGTCTCTGGAGCTATGTGCCTGGGGATGTGTGCAGGGGAGCAAGGGCACAGACCTATCTGCACATAGGGAGGTGTGAGCAAGGAGCTGCAGAGACTTGTATAGTTTCTCTGTTTCTATTGCTTTGTCTGTGCTCTACCAGGATTTAGAGCCTGGAGAGGGAAAAATGGCAAGGTTGAAGGAAGAGGAGTAAGAGAAATTGGTCTGGAATCAATCCTGAGGGAAACAGGAAATGTGTTCTGGGTCTTCGAGGAGCAGGGGGAAACTGGGGTGGGATGGCTAGTGCTCATCCAGGCTGCAGTACAGTGAGGACTGGAGGAGGACCAACAATTGAAGGAGTGTGAAGCCTTAGAGATTGAATAAGGGTGAGGATGTGGTTAGGAAGTGAGGACTTGTGGGGTAGGTAGCCATGGAGAGATCAGAGGGAGGCTTGCAAAATAGAGTCAGGAGAAGGGGAAGGCTATGGGACTTTAAAAGGGACAATGAGAAATGCTGTGAGTATAATCATAAGTCTGAGACTTATTAGCATAGAAAGTTTCCTCTGGTCAAAGGAGCCTAGGACATGGAGTTCTTGCCTGCAGGCTTTGCTGTTATCGACAAACTGGGCTGGGCTAGGGGATATAGGCCTTAATATGACCCTCAGCAAAGACCCTCAGGACACACAGCATGTTCCCTCAGATTAACTCCCGCATCAGGTAAGTCTCCTTTCACGCAGGGTTACATTCCAAGCAGCCAGTCACAGGTAGGAGAACTGGTGCTATCTGGGTCATTTTATGAATAAACACGGGAAGTTCCCTTTTCAGGACGGGTGGTATGATACCTTTGGCCTCTTTACTCTGCAAATAATTAGGATCCACAACAGCACACACACGCACATATAAAACCACAGGAAAATGTCTCCCCGCATACTTAAAACAAAGCTCATAGATGAGGAGCTGTGAAGAAGCAGCTGGGGCTGGGAGGGGGCTCTTGTGGAGAGCTGAGAGCAGTCACCCTACACAGCCAGTGGACAGTGTGATCAGGAGGGCAATGGTCTGATGACTGTTGTTTCCTCTCTCTCCTGTGGCCAGAATGGTCCCAGGGCAGCCTTAGGGAAGGGAAGGAGGAATGGGCAGGAGCTCCATCCCAAGGACTGTGGGTGTGACTGGAGAATCCACTCCCGGGACATCAGAACACCTCACTACTCACTGCAACTCTGCAGTCCCTCAAGGCTCTTTTGGACCAAGGGACCATCCATACTGGAAGAGAAGGTCTGTGAGCCCCTTCTCTACCCCAAACCATTCAAGTCTTGATTGGCTTGACCTCCTTCATCTTAAAGAGGTTGGGTTTTTTGTTTGTTTGTTTGTTTGTTGTTTGGTGCTGGGGAAGGAAGCTACAACCTGATACACACTGGACAAACGCTCTCAGTGACCCACACCCCTAACCCTTAAAGATGGTTTCACTGTTAGCCTTTTGAAAGAGAAAGGCTCTCAGGGCACATTTTAGAACTAATCTTCCTTTAGAGGTATTTAAATCTGAACCTTTTGTTCTTCTGAAGGTGACATTAGCCGGCCAAATGACAATTTCAATCAGCATGGCCTGTGCAGAATTCTGGCTATAAGCTGTCAGGCCCCAAAGAGGTCTCCTTTCCAAGTCAGTGAAATGATTAGCCACCAAAAGACAAATGGTATTTGAAGAAGCCCCCAGCCATGGGCCACCACAAACTGGTTGGAACAAGGAGGGCAGGACTCGAGGGGTGGTGCTCACCTTTGATGTAGTTGAGGATTTGCTGGATTCGGTGGGGCTCATTGCGGTCTGGCCGGCAGCTTGGCGTGATTTCCAGCACATAATCAGGACCATATGCTGTGAAAAACTGTAAGGGAAATGAAAAGGCCAAAAAACAAACTAAACCACATAAAACCTCCAAACAAAACCACAGACAAACAGGACAATCAAAAGAAACTCACCACTACTGACAAGGCCAGCATGGCCTTGATGGGCAGGGCAGCGTGATGCAGCAGGAAGCCCTGCCCTGGTGGCATTGCTGCACTCATTTAGACCTTCAATGACAGTGTACTGCTAAGTTCTTTAGCTGGCTGGTCAAGGGCCTGTCTGCTCAGGTCTCAACTTTTCTCTGCAACCGTAGCCCTTACTGCTCCCTGTTCTCCAGCATGCTAGGCTGATCTGTGCACTCCCCAGGTGCCCATTCTTCATCTTTCCTTAGGGTCTTTGCCATTGCTGTGTCCTGGGGCATGCAAAGGCCCACCCCCAATCCCTGCTGCCTGTGGAAAAGCCTCCCCATCCTTCCAGGCGCAGCTCAAATGTCACCTCCTTCACAAAGCTGTCCCTCATTCTCCACCAACCCCCAGAGCATTCTGTTGGTACCTCTCTCATGGCCCCCATTCAGACAGAAAGTGCTTGCCTGCACAGCACACATAAGTCACACTGTGCCAGCTGTGGGGCTGGGGTGGGGTGCTGTAAACATGGATGAGGCTTCCACTGGGGTCCTCTAGGTGGTCACATTCTTTATCACATGGACAGTTTTTAACAGTGACCAGATCGCCTCCCTTGCCACTGGACCATCAGCTCCCTAAGAGCAGGCAGCCCCTGCGCGTTCTTATTCATCTCCTGGGCCTCACAGCCCCGGGGAAGCTGCCGTTTAGCTTTGTTTGCCTTGAATTCCCTGCCCCAGGAAGGGCAAACAAGTCTCGTTTCTGTACTTTAGTTTTTCTTTCTCTGTAGTAGAGTTTATTTGTTTATAAATTCAAGGAATCAAAATAAAGGTTTGTGGATTCTATTTCTAGATCACTAGATGATTCCTTGTGACCTTTGGTAAGTTACAATATCTGATTCAGCTTCTCTGTTAGGGCCCACTTGGGGCAAAACACTCTATGACAAAGGGAATCATTCAATTGGGGTAAGTCTTTGAATGGGAAATATGCAAAGCTACTATTTCTGTTTAGTTCTTAACAGAAATAGTATTTGTGCACACACTCACTCTCTCCAGCATATGGTCCTTAACATTATGTGCTTTCAATAGTGATATTGTTAGGTGCAAAGTAAACCAGAGGAATTCAAATTCCATGAAAAAATAAATGGCACAGAGGGCATGAAAACAGAGATCTTGATATGTATCATGACTTTGATGCCATTCAAAGAGCTTCTCAGAAATGATCCAGGGTTATTGCCACCACCATCAAATTATCCTTGTTAGGAGTCTGGATGTACATCTGGCACTGTGGGAGATGTTGTGGAACAATCTCTAGGGATTCCAACAGTGTCTCTTTGGAACCCATGGAAGTAATTTGATGGGGAGACAGCTTTTGCACATCCATGACAGAAAACTCTACACATTTAACTTAAAGGAAAATGACCAAGATTATGCCAATGCTTCTAATGCTATTTTTTTTTTTTGTGTGTGTGTGTGTTGGCTTAGAAAGGGAGAGGGCTTCAGGTCCTTCCTGCTGAAGTTATTACTCTAATGCCTGATACCCCAATTCTGGAGATGGAAGATGCTTTGAGTAGACATTGTCCATACCACACCCATGCATGGAACAGCCAAGAGGGGTTAGCTGGGGGACACATCCAGAAACTACCCTCCCATCATGGTTGAAGAAACTTGAGAGGCTTATATTTTTAGCCAAGGAGGGCCCTTCGGTCCAAACCTGAAGACCTTGTGGGCTTGGCTGTAGGAGAGAGGGTTCAAACAGGTGTGGTGCCTTCTCCTCAGGCAGCCTTTTATCTCGAGAGTGTCAAGTGGTACACTCATTTCATGAGTACGGAAAGACAGGCTTACAGTGAGCAACACAAGAAATGCAGTTGCAATGAAGCAGCCCCTCTGGGAGACCCAACCCCTTGGCATCAAAGTGCTATAAAAATCGGAGGCAGGGTGCCTCCCTGAGGTATAGGAGGAGGGAATGTTCTGTCTCCGTATGCGGAGATGACACTGCTGATCCTTGGTCAGCAAGGCATGTCATGAGCTCTTTGCCTGGGGCCAAGGGTTTGGAACAGCACGTCCTGCTTGTGAGTACCTACTATGTGGTTACCCACGCTCTCTTACTTTAGTTCTCTTTAACCAACAGCACCTGGTTGCCAACCACATTGTCAGCTGGGGCCAGAACTACCTGCCATGTGACAGAACAGCTCTAGGACGATTAAGCCTCTTGTCCCAGCTTCATTTGCACCTGACTTCACCTAACTGATCTGCACGGTGGGCAAAGTCATAACTAATGCATTCTTTGCTGAGGCAGGTTGACTACAGGTAACAGCCAAGTCTGGCTTCTGAAACTTCTCCCCACATTTGCCAATCCAATATTATTCTCAGGCCCCACTTATTTGCACTATTCCTGGGCTGGGGAACTCAGATGGTTTAAGAAAGTCCCTGTGTTGGGAGCCAGTTACACATGGCAGCTGGCTAGCCCCAGTCTTACAGGCTCTGCTTAGGACCCAGGGAAGCTACAGGTACCTGGAAGTCATAGGTGGTATCTAAAGCAAAGGTGGTAGCTGTGGCCCCTCTTTGGCTCTCTCATGACATTTCTCAGTTTCTGTGTTAGGTTCTTATTTTTGTACTTGTTAAATCCTCTCTACTGGACTATGAACTCTGCGAAGGCAAAAACGTCTATCATATTCCCTTTGCATGCCCTGTAGAGTCAAAGTGAAGTCATCATAGGTTTTCCTTAGTATGTTGGATTAAATTAAGTCAATCAGGGTTTACCTAGCTGTTTGGTTAATTGTGTGGAATAATTCAAAGAGCCACCTCTTAGCACGAACAGCTTTTCTAGGCTCTGGAGGCAGCATGATGAGGTGGAAAGAGCACTGGCTTTAGAGTCAGGGAGAGCTGGAATTTGGTGCTTGGATTTAGCTGTGTGCCCCAGGTAAGCTTGTTAATCTCTGTTTCATCATTTCCACCCCAAGGATAATAAATGCTGACCTGGTTGGGCTGTTCGGAGCCAGTGAGATAACATCTATCACAGGGCCTAACTCAGGGCCAGGGACATAGAAGGATTTGGATAAATGTGAATTCCATTCTCCGAGGCAAGAGGGCCTTGCCTAACCAAGTCTCCTCCATTCCCTGAGGAATGCTGGCTGAAGTGCTCAGGGCAGAGATGTAGAAAGAAGACCTTGTTCCTCCAGCTAGACCAAGCCTAGCAGCCCCAGTGTCCCCACTTACTTAGGCCATTAGTTTAGCCCAGAGCCTGTGGAGAAACTGACTTCTCTCATGGTTTCCGGTCCTATGGCCCTGCTGCTTGTTACTGACTGGTGAGGTAGAGAGGAAACCTGATCACACAAGGCAAAAGAGATGTTGGGGTAGAGGGATTTGGCCAGCACTAGAAATAGCTCAAGGCCCCACCCTGGAAGTGCCCTCCAGCCCTGAAGAGGAAAGGAAATGGGCACACACACGAGGCAATCCCATCCCAGACAGGTGGGGCAGGGGATGAAAGGGGCCAGAGGACCTTCAAGGGAAAATGATGGCTTTGATCTCAGCAAAGAAAGGAGGGAGGTGCCAGCCCCTCTCCACCCTTTCCTTTTCCCTTCAGCACTCCTTTTGCTTCCTGGACTTCAACTGAAACATTTTGGAGGGGAATATGGCACTGGGGACAGGGCAAATGGAAGGTATGAGGTGGGGCAGAAGGCTGGGAGTCGTAGGGAATGGCTGCTTGAAGGAGTCAGTCTCTTCTTGACCCAAGAGTCAATGAATAAAGGAATGTAAATAGCTCGGCTCCAGTTCAGTTCAGCCCAACTTAATGCTCCATTCTTGCTCAATTCTTTCCAACTCTTGCTCACACAATGAAAACAACATACAACTAGATATTTGGTCAAAAAGCTATCAGAAGAAGGCCTAAGGTTGCTGTTATTCCTCTATAATCCTGTTTGGTCATGGAAAACAAGTGTCAAACCTGAATCAGCTGATCCTTTTGTCCTTCCCTCAGCATTTAGTAAGTCCCTACTATGTGTTGGGTGAAGTTAATCATTGGGGTACAAGGACAGTAAGAAATGTCTAATAGGAGGGATTATTACAGAGTAGTATGATAAGTGATATGCTACTACTATTACTAATAATGTTAAAATAAAAATGATGACAGGTAACAATTATTTCAGGCTTTTTATGTGTCAGGCACCTAAAGCGTCTAAGCACTTTTCATGGATTGATTAACTGAATTCTTACAACCAACCTATATGGTAGGTACTATTCATGTTTCCATTTTAAGATGAGGGTCTGAAGCACAGAACAGTCGGGTAACTTGACAGAAGTCACACAGATTGTACCCGCAAAGTGGAGATTTGAACCGAGGTCATTCCAGAGATCAGCACTACCTATATGGAACCTATGAAGTACCCCAGAGGAAGTGACTGTGGAGTGGGGTGTGGGAAGGAGGTGATCCCAAAAGAACCTGAGCAAAGGCAGGGAGCATGAAACTGAACAGCACCTAATCACATATAATTAGATGTGGCCAGCAGGTAGGCCACAAGGCTAGGGGGGCAGGCAAGAGTGGTAGGCCCTGCTAAGGCATTTTCCCTTACCCCCCTACTAACTCCATGAGAGCAGAAGGCTGTTTTGTTTCTTGCTATATTTCCCATCCTCAAAACAATGCCTGTACCTAGTAGGTGATAAATAAATATTTGTGGGGTAATGAATAGAAGCTTGGGGGAGATACAAGAAGCTTTGAAATGAGGGACTGAACAGGTCAGCTGTGCATTCGAAAGGGCTCACTGGCTGCCATGTGGAGACTGTTGGAATTTGAGGGGAGGAATGTGAGGAGGGACACCACTTAGGAGGCTGGTGCTACAGCCCCAAGGGGT
>VMDO01036254.1:0-15319 GCA_007922755.1 Pedetes capensis
AATCAAGTTAAGCATATCTCTCTCTTCAACATTTCTTTATGGTAAAAAATTAAAAATCTTTTCTTCTGGATTTTTGAAATACACAGTGTTATTATTACCTATAATCATCTTACTGTGCAATAACATGACAGAACTTCTTCCTATCTAACTGTAATTTAGTACCCATTGATCAGCCTTTCCCATCCCTCTTCCCACTGTCATTATTTTAAAATATATATTTCTACTTGTAAAAAATGTTTACTGTAATTAGTATGCCATGTTATTCTGGCAGCATCCTCATATACCTTGTGTTTACTACATCTTTTGATTGCATTGTTGAGCAACATGTGACTGTGGTTGGAGTCTAATAAATTACTTCTTTCTACTTCTAGTAGATGATTGTGAACATAGTGTACCATGAATGTCAACTCATATATCAAGGCTTCCTGATAGTATTCAGGGGTTTTCTGAGCATGCATTTTATGCAGGTGGTGAAACTACTGAAGGGGATATTTTTATATCATATGATCATTTAAGCACATGCCATAGCTTCTTCATAGCTGCCATAATGAAATGCCACAAATTGGGTGCCTTCAACCTACAGAAATTGATTTGCTCATAGTTCTCGAGGCTAGAACTCCAAAATCAAGGGTTGGCAGAGCTATACTCACTCTACAGCCTTTTCTAGCTTCTGCTAGATTCAAGATTTTCTTGGCTTGGGGTAGCATCACTCTAATCTCTACCTCTATTGACACATGTTTCTCTTTGTCTGTGTCTATATTTCCCCCTTTTTATAATGACATAAGTTATTGGATTTAGAATCCACCCCAATGATTTAGTCCATTTTCTGTTACTATCACAGAATATATGTAGCTGGGTAATTTATAAAGAAAAGAAACTTATTTGGGGCTGGGATTTAGCTCAGTTGGTAGAGCGCTGCACTGCAGTCTCTGAGGACCCGAGTTTAATTCCCAGCCCCGCAAAGATGGGAGAAGGACCTGGCAATCCACTCCCAAGGCAATCCCGAAATAGTCAGCCAATGAAAACCCTATGAGGGTCGCTATGAGTCAGATACTGACTCAACAGCACCTAACAACAACAACAACAACCTAATCACCTGCAGCCATAGCACTGTGGCTTCTGATCCCGTCAGATCTCAGAAGCTAAGCAGGGTCAGGCCTGGTTAGTACTTGGATGGGAGGCCACCTGGGAATAACAGGTGCTGTAGCTTTGGGAGAAGGATCTGGCAGCCCACCCCCAAAAATCAGTCCGCCATTGAAAACCCTATGAACAGCAGAGAAGCACTGACAATACTGTTTCGCCTGTTTTGTGTAGGGTCACTATCAGTCAGATACTGCACTTAACAACAACAACTTAATCACTTGTTAATGGGCACACCTCCCGACACCATCACAATGGCCATCAAATTTCAACATGAGTTTCAGTGGGGACAAGCTATATTCAAACCATAGTACAGTATGACTTTGCCCCAACTTGATTGCATCAGCAAAGACTCTGTTACCAAGTAGGTCATATCCAGAGATATGGGGGTTCAGAACTTCTTTGCCAAGCCACGATTCAACCAATAATAGCATTTATGCCTGAAGACCTATGTTTTTGTAGCATGGCTTTTAAATTAGGCATATGTCCTTCTGAGTAAGCACTACAGTTTGGTTGGCTGTTCTTACACCACTGAAGTCTGAGCTGGATCTATGATTGTCTACTTTCCATGTCATGGTTACCATATTTTGTACCATTGTTGCTGACTCAGATATCAGTCATGTCTGTCTCCTACTTCGGTATTGCTCTTTGCTCCTCTACCATGTGTAACTTCTCCTGCCTTTTGGTTTATTTCCTTATGTTATGCCTTCCTGTGTCATCATTCATTCCTCATATTTCAAGGTTGTCAAGATAGGAATCATGATTAAGTGTTCAAACAAAAGATATTGCTGCTCATGCACAATAGCTATCTGAGCATATTACATGAGGTCCTATTTTGCACTATTGTTATCCTTGACTGAAAACTTCATTCTATATTGTGGTTATTGAATTGAGATATGCCCCTTAATGGACACCACTCCTGTAAGTTATCCAACTATTTGCATATTGTATGCGTTCACTCATTGGCTGTGGTTTTCTATTCATACTTTGATGGATGTTTCTTACCCATGATGAACATGCAAAGAAGAAACATCATGATCTCTTTCTGCATGGAGAATGGCAACTTCTTTAGCATGGACATTAGTTATGAGATTGTGGTCATTGGTTCCTGCGCAAAGGATATTTTTCTCCATATTCTCTGACTGTTCCTATACCATGTCTACTAATGATGTTTTAGCTGATCGCTCATATAATGGGATAATTTGAGTGTATACCAGGCCCAAACACAAATTGTGTATAAGTCATTCACCATGTTTTTTTCCTTCTCTTCCACTGTCATCTTCTTTTGGATCAAAGCCATTCACTGCTTGCATGATTATTTTTGATCACATACCATATCTACCTGAATATTAGTCACTAGCTTATTTCTATATTCTATCTGCACCTGTGTCATAATTGACAGTTTATGTTCTGTAGGTATGTGGTTGTGTATCATGAACATACATTCAAACAGCCTTTGCTTTCATCTTAATCATCAGGACAACTTGCATTATTTAGATCTGTTCTTGGACCAATGATATGCACTCCTATTTTTGTAATCGTCTGTGTAGTTTTCACTCTGTGATTCTTTCTTACGATAGTGTATCTATCTCATCTCTCTTTTTTTGACATACTGATGGGTTGAACCCATGGCTTCATGAATACTTTGCAAGTTCTCTAACACTAAGTTGCACCCCCAGCCCATTTTTTATTTTCATTTTGAGACAAGGTCTTGCTAAGTTACATAGGCTGCCTCTGCCCTTGAAATCATGATCCTCCTGCTTCAGCCTCCTAATTTTCTGAGATTAAAGGCATTTGCCACAGTGCTGGGCTTTCTATCCCATCGCTTATATTTGAATTGACCAGTTCTCCATGACAATATTAACATGTATAATGAATTTCTGCTCATGTACTCTGTTTGAAGTTGTCTATGGATTTCAATTTAAACATCATGCTTGTGTGAAAGTACACTGCCATTGTCTACTCTTTTACTGAAATGAATATTTTGTATTATGTGTATTAATCTGTACACTATCTTTTGTTACTTAAATGGGTTTTCTCTCTCCTTTACCATCAGTTTTTACTCCTATAACCTGGTATTCGCTCATTTTGCAGGATCTTCTATGTGTGCATCGTGGTCAAATGCTCAGACTCCTGTGGTGGTTGCTTATGCACCACGGATGTTTGAGCATGTGCTATGGTGTCTACTTTTGCAACATTACCATCTGCTTCTGGAACAAAGCCATTCATTTCTCTACTCTGTTTTTAAGCCCTGTATTATATCTTTCAGAAGAATCACAGCATATTGTCATAGTTAAGAGAATGAATAGTGGAGCCAAACTGAATGGATTTGAATCCTGAGTTATTCACTTACTTTCTTTGAGATCGTGGACATGTCTATTCACACCCCTGTGCCTTAAACTCCTGAAAAATGACAACAATGACACCTTATAAATTTGTTGTGAGGATTATGTAAGTTATTCCATATAAAATACTTTGAATGCTGGCTGGTATATTGTAACATGTATGTGATGGTGACAATGATGATGATGAGGATAATGATGATGATACTGTGTCCCTTGATTATGTATCATGATTGTCAGCTATAATTCTGAAGTTATCTAAGTGTTCTTTAATGTCAAATGCTCACACTTGTGATAGTGTTTCAAAGCACCATGATATGAGTTTATGCCAAGGGGGTCTCCCTTTGTACCATTGCCACCTGTTGTAATATTTTGGAAGCTGCTGCACTATTGTTTCCTGCTTTCCTATCATCACCATCTCCCCAAATGTCCTTGTTAACTAGCCTTTGGATTGTAGTTGCAGCCTTATTTTCTTGAGATGTCTGGGTATACATCATGGTGAAATGCTCAAACATCGGTGGTAGTTATTCATGCACCACGATTGTCTGAGTATGTACCATGTTATCCCCTTTAGCATCATCGTAATTTCCTACGGGCCTAAAGAAAAGTGTCTTCATGTATTACTTTCCTTTCTTCCTATATCCTGTCCATTGTGGCATATTCCTCATTAGGTTATTTGCTGCGGTATCACATCCACCTACCTTTGTATTACTGTATAGGCTTTTGCTCATGCACCATGGTTGTCTGAGCACGCAGCATGCTTGTCTGCTCATACCCCATGGTTCCTGAGCAGGAACCTTAATTATCTACTTCTCTACAAGAAAACAGTGTATAATGCATCAAATATATATATATATATGTATATGTCAGTTTATATTATATAGTTGTTCATTTCCATCTCGTGGATCTCATCTCCTGGATCACTCCTCTTTTTCTTGTACCATGTCTATCTATTCCAAAATAACAAATGTTATTTTGTGTCACTGGGCTCTCTGTACATCATAGTTAAATATTCAAATGTATATAGTGGCTGGTCACATACCATAGATGCTAAAGCATGTACCATGGTTTAACCTCTTTCATGGTTGTCATGAAGAGGATTGTGATTTATTAATTACCACCCACATGCCTTTTAGGATGCATGTCATGTCTACTTATTCTTATGTCATCACTTGCATTTCATGTCATGGGATTGTGTAGATAAGTCTCATAGTCAAATGCTAAAATATAAGTGGTGGCTGTTCAGGCAGCATGGTCATTTAAACATATGGTCTCAGGTCTCCTTTCATCTACCTGACACCTACTTATGGAATAAAGCTATGTACTTCTGTGCCTTGGCTTGTGAGGCATGATATCTATCTGAGTGGGCACCACAGCATGGTTTTCTTCTTAGAAAACAAGCTTGTGTACCATATCTATTCATCTTAGCTCCTGTGACATAATTACTATGTCAGAGTGTAGGTTGTTTGTGTGTACTTGTGTACAATCTGATCAAATGGTCAAATGGATGATGTTTCATAATGTCTCTCTCTGCACCTTTGCCACATGCTTCTGAAACAAACATTCATGCACTTAGGGGTTTCAACGTTGTGCCATATTCATCTGTGAGTTATCCACTCATGGTCATTTTCTAGAATACCTTGGCTCTAAGTGGATGCTGGCTCATTTTCCATGGTTGTATGAATGTGTATAATGCATTTTCCTGTTTTACTTTGTTTGAGATTTTACTATGATCTTGTGATCATTCACCATGACTGTGCAAAAATGCACCACCATTGTTTTGTAATAAATATGGAATTTTCTGTACCATGACTATCATTTTGTGGACCATGATTGTTACTTCAACATGTTTGCCTCCTCCTTCGTCCTCAGTATCTACTACTTCTATATACTGGATGGCAGCTTATGGTGCAGACCCTTCGGAGTGTGCATCGTGGTCAAATGCTCAGACTCCTGTGGTGGCTGCTCATGCACCACGGATGTTTGAGCATGTGCTACGGTGTCTACTTTTGCTACATTGCCGTCTACTGCTGGACCAAAGCCATTTGTTCCTGTTCTCTGTTTTTGATCTTGTACTCCATCCATCTGAGGAAGCATGGTAGCATCAGTGTATATGTGCAGTGCTGACTCTGAAGCCAAACTATTTGAATTCGAATCCTGTTTCTGCCATTTAATAGCTTATTGTTTTTGAGCAAGTCATTTAACCTCTCTGTGTCTCCTTTTTCTCAAGTGTAAAATAATGATAATAATACCTACCTCATAGGGTTGTTGTGAGGACTCAAAGACTTAAATGTAAAATGGTTAGGTTAGTGCCTGGCACATGATAAATGCCAAGTATTTTCTGATATCATTATACTATTTGTATTATGTCTTCTTGTTCTTTATTGTGATTATCAGATAGAATCATGCTTTTGTCTGGTGTGCATCTCAGTCACATGCTAAATTACTGATGCTGGCTGTCTATTCAGCTTGGTCATTTAATGTTATTTATACCTTGGTTTCTTATTTTTCATGAATTTCCTCTACCTTTTTGCAAAGCCATTCCTTGTTGTATTGTGGTTTTCATTACTAATCACATCACCCTGAGCAAGAAGAGTATCAAAGTCAAGTACAGTACCATTCACATCTGTATCTGTATCATGCTCATTCAAACACAAGGGATGATTCTTCATGCATGTGGTGATCAGATCATATGTCATAGTGTCTCCCACCATTATCATCTGCTTCTGGACTAAGGTACACATCCCCTATTATGGCTTCTTCATCATGTATTGTAATCATTTGTGCAACTTTCACTATGTAGTTATTTTCTTTGTACCTCTTCTGTTTTCCCTTACATAAAAATGTTGGCTCATTCTTCATGGTAGACTGAACATGCATAAGCAATTTCTGCTCATGTGTTTTGGGTTGTACTATAGACTTGTACTCATACACTATGATTGTGTGAAAATGCAGTCATTATCTATCCTTGAACTGAAAATGGAAAAAAAGGAATATTCTGTGACATGACTAACAGTTTATTAATTATGACAGCATTGTGTTTGCCTATGCCTCCATTATCCTGGATATCAGCTCATATTGCAGAATCATCTGAGTGTGCCTGTAGTCAAATGTTCTGACTATTCTCATTGCTGTTTATACACCATGAATGTTTGACAATGGACTATATGTTTACTTAGTCAGCAAGGATTGCTGTCTATATAAACAGTCTAGCCATTAGTTCTTCTATTGTGTATGTTTTTTAAATCTCCTACTATGTCTGCCAGAGGGAGCACTGATGTATAGTGAGATGATACTGTATGATGTAGAAGCTACTTCTTATCTTTCTGCCTTAGTTTCATCACCCATAAAATAATAGTTATAGTAATACGTACCTCATATACTTCCTGTGAGAATAAAATAGTTATATGTAAAGTGCTTGGTTCTTGTTGTTGTTGTTGTTGTTGTTGTTAGGTGTCGTCAAATCTGTGTCCGACTCATAGCGACTCTATGTACAACAGGTGAAACAGTATTATTAATGCTTCTCTGCTACTCATAGGTATTCCCAGGCGGTCTTCTATCGAAATGCTAACCAGTCCTGACTCTGCTTAGCTTCTGAGATCTGATGGGATCGGACGCCACAGTGGTACAGCTGCAGGCTGTAAAGTGCTTGGTTCTAGGTGCACAATAATTATTAAGTAATTATAAATGAGGGCTGGGATTTAGCTGAGTTGGTAGAGCCCTGCGCTGCAGTCTCTGAGGTCCCGAGTTCAATTCCCAGCACCGCAAAAATGGGAGAAGGGCCTGGCAATCCACTCCCAAGGCAATCCCGAAACAGTCAGCCATTGAAAACCCTATGAGGGTCGCTATGAGTTGGATACCAACTCAACCAGCACCTATCAACAACAATTATAAATGATTATTATCTTACTATAATTATCTTCATTATCATCATCTTTCTAGGACTGTTTCCCTTTGTTCTCTATCATCATTGATAGTCTATGTCCTGAGATTATCTTGATGTGTATTATAGTCAAATGCTTAAGCACCACTGAGGGTTTTACCAATGCACAAATATATTCTGAATATTTGCCATGATTTCATCTATTGGGTCATTGCCATCTGCTCCCGAGACATTCCATGTTATCTTATTTTGTAATTTAAAGAATATAATACCATGCCCATTTCAGTAAGTACTATTCTATGACTTTCTCTATCTACTATCTCTTCTTACTTCATTTTTTTTGGGGGGGGCAGTACTTGGGGTTGAACCCAGGGCCTCACGCTTGTGTGCTTTGCAAGTGCTGGACCACTGAGCTGCATGCCCAGTCCATTTTTTCACTTTTTGAGACAGGGTCTCACTAAATTACACAGACTGCCTCTGATCTTGAACTTGTGATCTTCCTGCCTCTGCCTCCCAGGTTGCTAGGATTACAGGTGTGTGCCACTGCACCTGATTATTTCTACTTACTTCTAAAATACACTTGCATATACATGACCATGGTTGTATGATATGCTCACATGTTTTTGCATATAATATAATCACAACCACTGTTGTAATGAGATTGCCATCTTCCATGTTATGGAAATAGTTTATCAAATTTATTTCAATTTGATCTTCTTTTATATGGTTTTCCACCACTGCTTTCAGTTTCCATATTATATTGTTTTGCTTCTGCATTTTGACTCTCAATATACATTTTGAAATTATCTGATTGTGTATTATAAGCTCAATCATTAGTGATACTTGTGCATACTCCATTGCTGTTTATATACTGTGTTGTTTTCCTTTTCCCTATTGCCACTCACTTTTGCCCCCAACTCTTTGCTCCTGAAGTGCACTCTTTTTTTAATCTCATATCATATACATGAGCCTGCATCCATAGCATAGTGATGTCTTATTCCATCAGATCTTGGAAGCTAAGCAGGGTTGGGCCTGGTTAGTTCTTGGATGGGAGACCGCCTGGGAACACCAGGTGCTATAGGCTTGGGAGAAGGACATGGCAGCCTATTCCCAAAAATCAATCTGCCATTGAAAATCCTATGAATAGCAGAAAAGCACTGACAATAGTGTTTCACCTGTTGTAGATAGGGTTGCTATTATGAGTTGGACACCGACTCAACAGCACCTAACAACAACAACATCATATACATGTAAGCAAACTATAAGTCATATTTCTTTGCTCTTATTCTTTTTAATCACTTAGTATGCTTTCCCAACTATGTACCATATATATATATATATATATATATATATATATATATATATATATGGAGAAGGACCTGGCAACCCCCTCCCAAAAATCAATCTGCCATTGAAAACCCTATGAACAGCAGAGAAGCACTGACAATAGTGTTTCCCCTGTTGTACAGAGGGTCGCTATGAGTTGGATACCGACTGGACGGCACCTAATAATAACAACATATATATATATATAATCACAGTTTTCTGAGTTTAGTTTTAATTCATATTCTGAGATTGTTTTGTATGCACCATGTTCAAATTCTCAAACATCATTCATGGGTATTCATATGATATGGCCTTTTTGATGTTTGCTACTATTGCTCTGTACTTGTGGACTAAAGCCATTGTTTTTCATGCTTTGTGTGTGTGAGTGTAAGTCATGCAACACAAATACTTCAGTAAGCATATCCTTAATACCATCTAATTGTATCTTAAGTTGTGGAGTTGTACTTATTACTATGTGTATCTGTGCCTGAATCATGTTTACTGCAGTACTAAAAGCCAATATTGTGTTAAATGGTTAGCCTACATGCCACATTTGTCTTTGCTTCTATCACCATTCTGTTCTTTTTTCATGTCCAAATGTCTACAATTTCATCAGCATGTGTTGCAGGGTGTCTAATTAACTGCCCCAACTTAAGTGACAGCTGCCCATAAATCATGAGTGTTTGGATATCTACCTGTATAAGCTTTTGCATTGTTGCACCTGGCCCTGAAGCAAATCCATTTCGTCAATATTTTTAATGATATGCAATATCTACCTGAATTTTCACCATTCTATGGTTATATCCCCAGGACTCTTAAAAATATTCCTCATTTGAGTGACTTCATACTCTTGGTAATAAAGTCTTTGATTCTTTCCTTCACTGTGGCTGTGGACTCCTTTACCATTGTCACTTTAATATGCATTCTGTCTGATTGCTCTTGGAGTACTGATGTCTTTTCATATGCAATGTTTGATACCTTATGCATCACAAACATCTGATCATTTATGGTCAGCGTTATCTAAACATATGCAAGTTGACAATGTATAGTTGGATTCTGATTATAATTACAGACTACTAATTTATGTATTTCTATGGAGAAACTCTTAGTAATGTCTACTTAGCCACTGTAGTTATTTTATATCAATAATGCACAGTGTGCAAGTAGGCACTCATATTGATTCTATGCTCCTACGCCATAGTTATTCTCATTGAGAATTTTTGGTTTCAGTTCCATTCTCTTTTTTTTATTGGTGCTGTGAACTTGGGCAAGTTCCTCAATATCCTTAAGTGAAAATTTAACTCTCTGGGTTATATATCCTGATTTGAGTATGTAATACTCAGATATAACAAAGATCATTATTTATTTGGCCATTCTCTTAATATGCACATTTAAATTAATTTAAAATTTTACTAAATAGTATTATATTCTGATATATAACTTTGAACATGAATTTTATTGCATGTTTGATTTGTTTCTTTCAGGTAGTTTCCTAGAAGTACAGTTCCTGAATGAGAGCATAGATTTTTTATAGACTTTTTATTCATGCTGCCAGATTGTTTTCAAGGAAGGTTGCATAGATTTTACAATTAATGGTAGATACATATGGGATTACTATCTCTTCCTATCTCTAACAGAGTTATTTGGCGTTATTTAAATTTTTTCTCATTTTATAGATGCAGTGATGCTTCATTGTTTTAATTGCATTTTTTAAATCTTAAGACTAAATTTTAAAGAAACAAATTAGTGAATTCAATAAACTGAAATTTTTAGCACTCAATGTGCATAGGACTTATTTTATTGTATTTTAATTTTTAAAGTATGAAATAAAATGATATATAGAATTATACAAGAATGAACATTATTTAATAATATGAAAGTGATGAGGATTTGAAACATTTACTGATGAAGATCAAAGGAAACAGCCTTCAGCATGGGTTAGGCCTCAACACCAACAACAAAAAATCCTTACAACTTGATTAGTAGGAAACTTCAAAATAAATGGAGAAAAGATTCAAGTTGTGTAAGGTTTTGCTTTATTTGGTTGTACATTCAACATGCACAAAGGTAGCAATCAAGAAATCAAAAGATATATTGCATTGGAAAAAGCTGTTGCAAAAGACCTCTTTCAACTGTTGAAAAGTAAAGATGTCACATTGAACATGAAGGTGCTCCTCACTCATGCCATGGTATTTTCAGTCACATTGTATGGTTGTGAAAGCTGCACATTGAATAAGGGAGGCAGGAAAGGAATTGATGCTTTTGAAGTATGGTGCTGGAGATGAATATTGAACTGCCAAAAGAACCAACAGATCTGTCCTAGAAGAAGTGCAACCAACGTGCTCCTTGGAAGCAAGGATGTCTGGACTGTATCTTATGTATTTTGGACATGTTGTCAGGAGAGATCATTCCCTGGAGAAGGACAACAAGTTTGGGAGAGTGGCAGGTCAATGAAAAAAAAAGAAGACTCTCAACTAGATGGATTGGTACAGTGGCTACCACAATCAATTTAACATAAAAAAGATGATGTTCCTGGCATAAAATTGGAAAGTGTTTCATTCTGTTGTACGTAGGGTTCTGTTGTACATAGAGTCACTATGAATTGGACTTGACTAGATGGCAACTGACAACAACAACAATAAAGTGAACATCTGCACAACCACAGCCAAGTCAAGGTTTATAAAACTGTGGGTACTCCTGAAGCTTGTAATAAATCCATTTATGACCTCAGTCTTTTTCTTCCTCACTGGAAGGAACCTCTATCTTGATTCTTTGTTGTTCTCTTGGAATAGCTTTGTTATTATTGTTAGGTGCCATCAAGTCAGGCCAAATCATAGAACCCTTATGTATAACAGAACAAAATACTACCCAGCAATGTGCCATGTCCACAATCTTTTTATGTGTAAGCCCATTGTTGCAGCCACTGTGTCAATACCTCTAGTTAAAGGTCTTCCTTTTTTTCATTGACTTCCTCCATGCTCTCAAATATTATGTCCTTCTCCAGGGATTTGGGAGAAGGACCGGCAACCCACTCCCAAAAATCAATCTGCCATTGAAAACCCTATGAACAGCAGAGAAGCACTGACAATAGTGTTTTGCCTGTTGTATGCAGGGTCGCTATGAGTCGGATACCGACTTGAGGGCACCTAAGAACAACGACAACTCCAGGGATTGGTCCCTCCTATCAAGATGTCCAAAACACCTAAGACACAGTGTAGCCAACATTGCTTCCAAGGAGCCCTCTGGTTGCACATCTTCTAGGACAGATCTGTTGGTTATTTTGGCGGTCTATGGAATATTCAATATTTGTCTCCAGTACCATAATTCAAAAGCATCAATTCTTGTCCAGTGTTCCTTATTCTTTGCCCAGCTTTTACAAGCATAGGATGCAACTGAACATATGGCATAAGTCAAGTGTGTCTTTATCTTCAATGTGACACCTTTATTTTTTAACACTTTAAAGAGGTCTTTTGCAACTTTTCCCAATGCAATGCATCTTTTGATTTCTTGGCTGCTACTTCCATGGGTGTTGATTGTAGAACCAAGTGAAGCAAAAAATTGGACAACATCAGTCTTTTCTCCATTTATTATGAAGTTGCTTACTGACCCAGTTGTAAGAATTTTTATTTTCTTGCTGTTGAGGTACAATCCATACTAAGGTTGTGTTCTTTGATTTTCATCAGTAAATATTTCAAATCCTATTCACTTTCTGCAAGTAAGGTTGTGTCATCTGCATAATGCAGGTTATTAAGGAGTCTTCCTCCAATTTTGATGCCACGTTCTTCTTCATAAAGTCCAGGTTCTCAGATTATTTGCTCAGCATAGAAAATAAGTAAGTATGGTGAAAGGATACAGCCCTGAGGCACACTTTTCCTGACTTTAAACCAAGCAATGTTACTCATTCTGTTCATATAGACTGGTCCATGTACAGATTCCTCATAAGTACAATTAAGTGTTCTGGTATTCCCACTCTTCACAATGTTCTCCATAATATGTTGTGATCCACACAGTCAATGTTTTTGCATAATTAATAACACATGGATAGACATCTTTCTGGTATTCTTTGTTTTTGGCCAGTATCCATGTGATGTCAGCAATTATGTCCCTGGTATAGGCCCTCTTCTGAATATGACTTGACTTTCTAGCAGTCCTCTGTTGCAGTAGCTTTTGAATGATCTTTAGCAAAGTTTTACTTGTGTGTGATATTAATGGCCTTTTGTTGTTAGGTGCCATTGAGTCAGATCCAACTCACAGCAACCCTATATGCAACAGAAGGAAGCACTCCCAGATTCTGTGACAGGCACATGATCTTTTTTATTATATTTAGTCCCATTGTGGCAGCCATTGTGTCAATGCATCTAGTTGAGAATCTTCTTTTTTTGTTGACCTGCCTCTCTGAAAAACATGATGTCCTTCTCCAGGGAATGGTTCCTCCTGACAACATGCCCAATGTACATAAGGTGCAGTCTACCCTTCCTTGCTTCCAAGGAGCATTCTGGTTGCACATCTTCCAGGAAAGATTTGTTGGTTCTTTTGGCAGTCCATGGTACATTCAATATTTGTCTCTAATACCATAATTCAAAAGCATCAATTCTTCTCCTCTCTTCCTTATTCAACGTCTAGTTTTCACAACCATGTTATGTGACTGAAAATACCATGGCATGAGTCAGGCACACCTTCATCTTCACTGTGACATTTTTAATTTTCAGCATTTTAAAGAGCTATTTTGCCACAGTTTTTCTCAATGCAGTATGTCTTTTGGTTTCTTGACTGCTGCTTCTGTGGGTGTTGATTGTAGAACTAAGTCAAGCAAAATCTTGGACAACCTCAATCTTTTCTGTATTTATCATGAAATTGTGTGCTGATCCAGTTGTAAGGATTTTTGTTTTGTTGATGTTGAGGCAAAATCCAAACTGAAGGCTATGCTCTTTAATCTTCATCAGCAAATGTTTCAAATCCTCTTTCAGTAAACAGAGTTTTGTCATCTGCATAATGCAGGTTGTTAATGAGTCTTCGGTGATGCCACATTTTTCTTCATAAAGTCTAGCTTCTTTGATCATTTGCTAAGCATAGAGTTTTAAGAGGCATAGTGAAAGGATACAGCACTGACATACACCTTTCCTGACATTAACCCAGGCTGTGTTTATATGTTCTGTTCAAACAACTGCCTCCTAGTCCATGTATAGATTCATTATTAGTACAATTAAGTGTTCTGTTACTCTCTTTCTTCACAGTATTATCCATAATTTATTATGATCCACACAGTCAAATGCCTTTGCCTATTCGATAAAACATAGACATCTTTATAGTATTCTCTGATTTTGACTAATATCCATCTGACATCAGCAATGATGTACCTGGTTCCATGCCCTCTTCTGAATCCAGCTTGATATTTTTGGCAGTTCCCTGTTTATCCACTGCCCCAGTCACTTTTGAATGATCTTTAGCAAAATTTTCCTTGCATGTGATATTAATGATACTATTTGATATTTTCCACTTTCAATCACATCTCCTTTCTTGGCAATAGGCACAAATATGAATATCTTCCACTCAATTGGCCAGATAGCTGTTTTCCAAATGTCTTGGCATAAACAAGTTAGCACCTCCAGTGCTGTGTCTTTGTTAAAACATCTCTATTGGTAATTCCATCAATTCCTGGAGTGTATATTTTGCCAATTCCTTCAAGGCATCTTCTCCTTTGTCCTTCAGTACCATTGGTTCCTCTTCACATGCAACCTCTTGAAATGGTTAGTCATCTACCAATTCTTTTTGGTGTAATGATTCTGTGTATTCCTTCCATCTTCTTGTGATATTTCCTGTGTCCTTTACTATTTTCTCTGTAGAATTCTTTGCTATTACCACTTGAGGCTTGAATTTTTTTCTTCAATTCCTTGAGTTTGAGAAAAAACAGAGTATGTTCTTCCTTTTTGGTTTTCTATCTCCAGATCTTTGCACATGTCATTATAATATTTGATATTATCTTTCTGAGTTGCCTTTTGAAATCTTCTGTTGGTTCTGTTGGTTCTGTTGGTTCATGTCTTTCTTCTCAAGGGCAAATTTCAGAGTCTTTTTTGACTTTTAATTTGGTCTTTTCTATTTTCTTGTCTTCTTAATAACCTTTTCTTTCCCCATAAATGATGCCTTTGATGTCATGCCACAGCTGGTGTGGTCTTCTATCATTAGTGTTTAACGCATCAAACCTTTTATTGAGTTGGTCTGTGAACTCAGGTGGGATATACTCAAGGTTATACCTTTGCTCACATACACTTGTTCTAATTTCCTGCAGTTTTTTATCTTGAATATGAGTTGTTGATGGTCTGATCCACAATCAGCACCTGGTGTTGTTTTGACTTTCAATATTGAGCTTTTCCATTGTCTCTTTGCACAAATGTTCTTCAATAATTTCTGCATTCTGTTGGATCCCCTTTCTTGGGAATAGGCACAAATATGGGTCACTTTCAGTCCATTGGCCAGCAATTTTCAGTTGCTTTTAAGAACAGTGCTTTTACAATTAACCTGTTGCATTTGTTCATAGGTTTCGTGAAGGTATATTTCTAGTAGTGGAAATAATGGATCATGAGGATATGTGTCAACTTTATAATGCCACAATGTTCCAAAGCCATTTTTT
>VMDO01036256.1:0-15321 GCA_007922755.1 Pedetes capensis
CGGTCACGTTTAGATTTCTTTCCTGACCTTCTAAACCACTTACTGTATTTGAACGCAGTCTTCGCGTATGCAGATACATTTGAGAACACTTTCTCACACCCAAGGTTCCACTTGGTGTATTTGTAAGCGAATATATCTCGGCTTCCTTCAGAGATTGCAAACTCACGGAGAGGAGGAAGATCAAATTGTGAACAAACTGGAAGAAGTGAGTGACCTGTTTATTTTGTTTTGCCATTTTATTCTCAGTGCTTGGCACGGTACCCCACATGGTAGGGACTCTGTCAGTCATAATTCAATAAATATATATTGAAGGTCTGTTACATATCTGTATATCAAATAAATACAGGATATAACAACATGCCGTATGTATCCTGTGTCATTTGGTGCCTAGCCCAGTGCTATATCTTGACTTCCCCATTGACAAGTCCATACTGGGTGCTCTGTCGCTAATTTGCTGTGGGACCTCAGACAAGTCATAATCTCTGAGCTTCTGACACTTTAAAATTAACTGGTTGCCTTAGATGACCTTTAAAATCCCCTCTATTACTAAAATTCCATAATTGTATGATTATAACAACGCACTCCAGCTATTGTTCAAACGTTCAGATGAAGATTTATAATACGTGAATGGGCTTTGAAAATTACAAAGAATTTTTCAAAACTTAAATCCTTTTTCAAATTTACAATTTGTTTCTAAGCAAACTGTAAATTCCTTTCACATTTTCTGTTTTGAGTTTCTTTGCGGTTTTCATATACCAAACAACATTCTTTTATGCACATGGTGATTATTAAATAATTTAATGAATATATACTGATTGAATAAATGAGTGATACAAAATCATACCAATTCTAGTTTTTAATTAAATTTTGGGTCATTGTCATACTTAGAATGGTAACCTCACTAAAATATCTGAATTCTGAGTCTGTGATGAGACCCACTTGAAAGGAATTTAGAGTGATAATTACTCTTCAATTAATGAAACCCTTTCTAGTGCTGCTCCAGAGAAACTTCTATATCAATCCATTCCAGAAAGTTGGTATAACATAGATCTAAATTGTTCTTCTTATGACTGATTCAGGTAAAGTGCAAATGCAAAAAGGGAAGGTTTCTCAGTCATGAAATTTGAGTACCAAAAAGGACAAAAAAGTATCCACTTTTCAATAAATAACACAGATGGACGATTGTTCCACAAGCAATTTACTACACAGGCCTGGATCCTGCTAAAACAGAAACTGGCAGGCTGTGGCCTCTAGATGGAGGAGAAGAGAACCAAGGTTCCCTCTCCCCACCACAAAATTGCAAGTGCCCTTTGTCAAAACCCAGGGTGGTCATTTTCCTCCCCTCAGAAAGGTTTTTAGAGCTTTGCAGGATCATTTGCTTAATGCCTTCTTTCTGTGCCCTGCTAACCTCCTTTGCAGTCTGGATAAGTGTGTGGGAATTCCTCCAAGAAAGGAAAAGCAGATTAAAGATTCAGAACCCAAATAAGTTTCCATCCAAATATAGGACTGGAAAAAGGGAAATGGAAAATAAGAAAATAGTGGATTCAGATTTTCTGGCTTTAGTCTATTATTGCCATATTACAATATAAATTATATTAGTTTTAAGTTGAAGCTCTTCCTAAAGAAAATTGATGATGCAAGTATAGAGTGGATTTTTCCTTCCTGGAGTATAGAACTTTCATCTTCCCAAAGACACCTGTTAGAATGATCCCTCTAAAGTGATTCCACTTGCAGTTCATCTGCTGGGACTTCATCGAGTACATGTAATATTTTAAATGCCCCATTGTAGTTATCCACGTGAAAACAAAGTTCGACAAAGGTGGATAAAGTTGGCTCCAAGTAATATTGTGGGTGCATATGTATCCATTTCATTTCTGTGGTTCTGCTCCCAGTTGACTTTTGTCCACCAGTAGTTGTTGTTAGGTACCATCAAGTCCTGTCTGACTCTTAGAGATCCTCATAGGATTTTCAATGGCTGACTGTTTCGGGATTGCTTCAGGAAGGTATTGCCACATCCTTCTCCTGTTTTTTGTTTGTTTGTTTGTTTGTTTGTGGTGCTGAGGATCAAACTCGGGTCCTCAGAGAGTGCGGAGCAGCATTCTACCAACTGAGCTAAATCCCAGACCTTTGTCCTGGGACAAGTAAAAAGAGAAAGTCAAAGTAGTTCCCTAAACAATTCTGCTGTCTCAGAAGACCATAAGTACTGGATAGTTACAGTGAAAGTATACAATATGATGTTTTCAAACAAGAAATCTACTAAGAAATACAATAGGTTTTAATAGTATAATAATGAGTCACGTATGGGAAAAAGTAATTGATATCAAAGGCTACCAGACATTATACATCAGTAAATCTTGTAAGGAGCTTTTTCACTATGCATATGAAAAACATTCCATTGCTTAGTCTACATCATCATCATTTCTCATAGGGAGCAGTTCAATAGCCTCCTTAATACCCTCTTTATTCCACAATTGTTTTGTTCCATCCTTTCTAACAGTCTTCTCCAAAGTTGAGTACAAGTACCCAAATAACACCACAAGTTAAGCCATTTTTGTGCAGAAAGAAAATGATAGAACTAAGTTACATGTTCAGTTATAATACAAATTTAGGGAAAACAATGTAGAGGAGTAAAAGTGGGTAAAAAAAACACAAAATACAGGATGCAACTCTTTGAAAATACAGAGAAGAAGAAGAAGAAGGAGGAGGAGGAGGAGGAGGAGGAGGAGGAGGAAAGAAAAGAAGCAGAGTATAAACTATGACTGCATAAAACTGTCATTACATGTTGATTAAAATTTTTACTTTTTTGGCTTTTTTTGCTTATTTTGTTCTGTAAAATTTTTAAGGAGACAGAAGTGTAAGCAGTACTTATTTGATAGTTGCATAATGGAGATATCAACTGATTTATCACTCTGTACTCCGCTGTCATGTATGAATAAAATACTCAAAAAAATTAAAGTTTTGTCTTGTTAATATTCAATTACTGATTAAAGTCTAATTTTCTATATGAATATAACATACATGTATAGAAAGAATGAGAAAGAGAGATGAGACAAAGACAAAGGAAGAATATGAATATTTTTGAGCCATAGTCCAATTGGTATGAATAAACAAAAATGTTTGGACATCACATCCTATGAAGAAACAAAAGTAGTTTTTCAAAAATATAAAAAATACAGTTGCTCTTCAGGGATTTCATACCCCTCATCAGCTTACTATCATGAGCAGAATAACATCCAAACTCTTTAGGACGGCCTACCAGGTACCTGGGGCTGGGATTTAGCTCAGTTGTTGGAGCACCGCTCTGCAGTCTCTGAGGTCCCAAGTTCAATTCCTGGCACCACAAAAATGAGAACAGGATGTGGCAATGCACTCACGAAGCAATCCTGAAACAATCAGCCATTGAAAACCCTGTGAGGGTCGCTATGAGTCAGACACAACTCCATGGCATCTAACATCAACAACACCCAGGTGCCCGTTTCTCAGGAATGTTCAGCAGCACTCTTTCTCCTCATCCCTATACTTTAGCAATTCAGAGCTATCCTATCCTCCAGTGTGCTTAGTTTTTTTTCCAAATCAGGACCCTTTCTCATGCTATCTCATATACCCAGAATGCCCATAACAACTTGTACTGCACATAGCTGACTCTTTTTCTTTGAGAGCTTCACTTTAAATGCACCTCCTTGGACAGACATTCCCTGACACCTACCTAAACAAGAAATCCCTTTCACATATTCTGTGTCAGTCTCCTACTACTTCCTTCTTAGTACATATTTCAGCCTTCAATATTTTCTATTTGAACCTGCTTTCTGTTAATAATCTCCAAAAAAACTACATGTGGATAAAGACTATATCATCCTTATTAATCTGCTCTTTCTCTGAGGTCTCCCTCAGTGCCTGGCTCATTAAATGCTCAATAGAGAGTGGCTGACCAGCTGAATGACATCCTGTAGCAAGACTTTGTGCAGCACCACTAGCAGCTAATGCTGTATAAATCCGATGTGTAGTCTGCGTGAAAAACTACACTATGGATTTTAAATGCACCAGGTCGTGGATTTTGTATGAAGTTTACCTCGGCTAAATGTTATTTTTCCCCCTGTTTTACAGATTAAGTTAAGAAACTACTCGGGGTCACACTGCAATTTCCTGCAAGAGGACAGGCTTCTACATAGGGATCTTTATTTCTAATATGTTATTAATGTTATGTAGTGGTCTTTCCACTCCAAATTCAACGAATAACAGATAACACTTATTAGTGACTTAATATGTGCCAGACACTCAATTAGAACTTTGATTCCTTTTTAATAATGTTGAAAACCAGTGAGCAAGTTTGTTTAGGAGAGGAAAATGTGTGTGTTCCATTTCCACTTGCTTTTATTTGGTGTATGTGAGAGAGCAATGCCAAAGAGAGTGGAATATTCATTACTCTGATATTGGTTTTTCTTCTTTCCCTTTTCCCAAGTTTCTCCATTTAGATAGATACCTTGGCTTCAGCCAGCACTAAATCACATTATATGCCTCATCACTAGAACAATGTCTTTTAATAGCTCTCAAAATAATTGGCTCTCCTTGGATACCATTGAGACAAGGTGTCTTGCATTTCAGATCAATTTCATGAGGAAAGAAAACTGAGGAGAAAAAAATGCAGGTTATTCTCATTGCTTGCCAAGAGAATGATGGGATTTTTAAAAACTTCCCTTTAAAATGCTGCCAAGTATCAACAAATATTGGCCTTAGCCTGAACCGCCATCATTGTACCTCTTCTCATACACCCAATCTAAGTGGCTTCCGCAAAAGGACTTAAACCCTCTTATCTGTTTTTAAAAAATGGGGCTAAGATTATCACTCAGACTCATAAGAATATTCTGAAAGTCTATTCAACTTTTTATAGCTGTTGGAGATAACAATACAGCCTTGTATTTATGTAACTTTTCTCTCACTAGACCATTAAACTGTTTTTTTTTTTCTTTTTTGTAGTTTAATAAATCTTGCAGCAGCTCTAAAATATAGGTAGGGGGCAGTTTTTGCCTGCATCTTACAGAATAGACACCCAAGGTCATGGAGTTAGAGACAAAACTTACAACATAATTTTCTTATCTTTTCTTCAGTCCTACTCTATCTCCAATTTGTATATATGTGAGTTAAAATTTAACATTATTTTTATTTGGCTATTATGCATTTCTTACAAAATCATTTCAGGTTACAAAGGATGGTTTCTATAGTTAACTAGGAAAAGAGAAGCATGAAATAATATCATAATATCCCTGTCATTTTGTGAACTCATATGCTTATATGTTTTGCCATTTAAATATTCATACTTAATGTAAAAGAGATGAAATGTGCACTATGACTAAGTTCATTTAGAGATGGTCTTATTCAACTTTTAAAAATGTACCTTTAACCAAAACATCTTAGAATACATTAACATAACTTCCTTATAGTCTTAAAATTACCTAAAAGCTGTAAAAAGTAACATTTATGATCTCTTCTGTATTCTTCTAGTCTCTAGGTTCAACATAAAAAGGCTTTAGTATTATAAGTCACAAAACCAACTTTGTTACACTTTTTGTAGCCCAAGTTCCTTAAAAGTATCAGAAGGAATAAATAAATATCAAAATTGGGGCTACCTTTCCTTTTGATTCTTTGGGCATACTGACTGGAGGAGGCAAGGCAAAAGAAACTGGATTCTATCCCCTAAAATTATTCAAGGACCACTGATAGAATAACCAAAAGCTTCCATCTCACAAGAAGTCTGATTATTTTTGTCTGTTTTACAAAGAACTGGTCCATGGATAAATGGGGTTAATTCTGCAATCAAATTCAGCAATATCTGAGGCATAATATTCGAGCAGAATTCTACTCCATAAAATGTACAATGGCCATCAAAGAACAAAGTTTTAGGGACTTCTCATTCAAAGTACGGCAGTTATCTTGCAAAGAAAAGAAGAAACCTATTGAAGAATAAGTAGCACCATTGAGTAGACATTAACAGTTTTCTGCTGCTTCCCATTTCTCTGTTTGATCTAGATAAACAGCAGATGTACCCCAGCCTTCTAGTCTAAATATCCCCAATGACATATCAATTTCAGGTAGTGGCAGAGAGGTATACCAAAGAGGAAGGGGAGAGAGGTAGTCAATGGTATGAAATACATTGTGTCTATCTGCCCCTGGTGCTTGGAGTCGCTACAGTGTGGGGCTTAAAATCTTAAACTTTGTAGTTGAAGTCACACCTTTGAATCCTATGGATGTAATTCATTAAATGTGTTTTATCATTTAACTTCAGAATCCTTGTTGCCCAATCTGTACAGTGGATGTCATTTCTTCCTGTAAGGTTGCTTCATATGGCCCAGGGTAAATACTGAGTGTATGTTAGCTGCTGTTAAGGTGACTTCACATTTCAAATGCCAACTTCGATTTGACATTCAACATGCTTCTCTAGATGGAAGACAAGGAGTTAAAATTTATTTAAGTTTTTCAAAATCAATTTACTTCCTGTTAGAAAGAAAAAATATTTAAAGACCACTATAATCCCAAAGGTATCAAAAGTAGAGAGCAAATGCTGAAACTCAGAAATCATTTTTGGAAGCAAATTGAAAGGATAGGACAAACTAATACCTTCTTACTTCTTTCCATACCAGTCTTCTATGTGAACTGCTTCACTGTGAATCTTCTCTTGCAAGCTGCTAGAATACTAACAGTAGATTGGGTAATTGACTGAGACCCTAACCACACACTTGAAATATTTTCTGCAGCTTGAAAAGTTAACTTTAGCAAAGATCAAGGGAAATCCCTTATTTATTGCATCATGAAATAAATACATGAAATTTATCTTGTTGATATATTATGGAGTCTGAAGACATAAATGTGTTTAGATAAATATATGGATGTAGATCTATGATTGTTTGCCATAGAAACCTGTTATTAGGATGGGCATAGCTACATTCACCTGCTCAGGTAATATCACCAGGTATGCCTATATCAATCAGCTGTGGTCCCAACAGTGTTAGTCTAAGGAGCCCTCCTCAAAAGGTAATTGGTTTATTGTTAAGCCATTGCTGTATGCCTGCTATCCAAATGTGAG
This sequence comes from Pedetes capensis, assembly GCA_007922755.1. Classification (NCBI taxonomy): domain Eukaryota; kingdom Metazoa; phylum Chordata; class Mammalia; order Rodentia; family Pedetidae; genus Pedetes; species Pedetes capensis. The sequence goes on from VMDO01036256.1 coordinate 7,079, forward strand.
ACTTTGCTTAAGCCTTAGTTAAAATCTTTTATTCCATTTCTCTGCTAGACTAACCCTCTAATCTGTCTAGATTTTAGTCCCTTTACCTATATAAATTTATTTTGTCTACTTTCACTTCCTTGATATCTTCTAAACACAGTTCTAAACCAGAATTCACAGACTCTTGCTACCTACCAGTCCATTTTCATTGTTGCTTAGTTCTTGAACCTTACCTGCCATGTCCTATATCAATCCCTAGATCCTGGCATGACATGTGGGGACATTTGGAATTTATCCACAGAATTTTAGAGGTTCTCATTGTGGAGACAACATTGTGTAATATATTTTTAGTGCTGTATTTCTTTCCATAGTGCTAACTAGGTAAACGTTACCTCTTTTCTATATTCTCTTGGCTCCTGTGCCTATTCTGACATTGCACTTCTATTATTCTAATTATCTGTCTTACTCATCCATCTCACCCATTAGCCTTCAAACTCCTGTAGGTCAGGGGACATGTCATTTATCGGCCTCTCAGCCTTGGTTCATAAACATATGCATACACAGCAGAGACATTCAGTAAGTGTTGAATGAGTGAGCTAATGTTCTCACATCTTTGATAGCTTTTCTTAATATGGTCAGATATTCAGCACTAGGATGACTCATAGACACCCACCACAGATGTCACATGAAGCTAAATTTACATCCAAGAGAAAAGTTGAATCAATGAATAAGGCAATTTAATGCAAACCATCATTAACTGAATAATGCTCATATCCTCCAAACTATTGATATTAGCTGAAGCTTTTTTTTAGAGAACTCTGCTCAATAACACAGCCAACACTTGTTAGCATTTAAAAGTGTTTTTAAATTACATTGAAATTTAACCAATATCTAGAAAACTGTCAATATCTCAATGATATATTTGCTCAGTGATTTTATTTTTACATACAGAAGAACAAAAAAAGAAGAAGAAAAAGAGGAGGAGGAGGAGGAGGGGACCCTTAATTTTTTCAATTTGTTTAGAACTATCTTTTCAATTTCTACAAACACTGGACTTTTAAATGGAATTGTAGGGTATCTTATAGATTAGTTAGGAAGACATTAACATCTATAATTGCATGCCCTCCTATCCATACATATTGGGCTAGGGTTTACTCAGTTATTATGGTGCTGCTCTGCTCTTTCTGAGGCCCTGGATTCAATCATCAGCACAACAAAAATGGGAGAAGGACCTGGCAGCTCACTCTCAAAACAATCCTGAAAACAATCAGCCATTGAAACTGCTATGAACAGTAGAGATGCACTGACATAGTGTTGGGCATGGCACAGTGTCAGGGAGTGTTTTGTTCTCTTGTACATAGGGTGGATATGAGTCAGATCCTCCTAGAGGGTGCCTAACAATTCATAAACATATTATTTTTCTTCCTTAACTGAGATCCCTAAGTTCTCTCAGAAATATTTATTAATTTTTAATGTAGAAATCTTGCACATCTTTCAGTAAACTTACTCCTAGGTATATGTGGTTTTTGGTGCATTGTGACTATTCTCATTTTATCATAATTTTCAATTAATTCCTGCTAATGTATAAAAACAAAAATAATTTTATGATTATGATTTTATATGTAGTCACTTTTTAAAATAATTGCACTCATTCATTCTAATATTTTCCAATTTTCTTATGAATTTCTAAGTACCTAATCATATCCTGTGTAAGTAAAACTTCCATGTCTTTCTTTTGAATGTAACTGTCTTTAATTAGTTAACTATTATTTCTTTAGGAAGGAAACTATGATATTTACTTGAAATAGTGGCAACTGACAACCTTGTATAGTGACAAAGAGCTCACAAAATGGGGTGAAACTTTTATTATTTCACTATGAAGTATGTTGCTTACTGGGAATTATTTTGAAAATAATGTTTTATATTAACTAACTTTCCTTTATTCTTAACTTGCTGACTCTTCAAAATCCATGCATAGGTTTTGAATTTTATTTTATACATTTTCTACATTTTTTGAGATGGTCATATATTTCTCCCCTTTCTTCTGTTAATATCGATTACTGAAGGCTCAGCCAATCTTGCATTACTGGAAATAACTCCATTTAAATAAAACATATTATTCTATTATATTGGTGCATCTGATCTGCTTGTATTTTACTGGGGACTTTTACAAGTATAATAATGAGATAACTTGTCTTTAATTTTCTTTGGTGTAGTATATTTGCCAATTTTGAAATTAAAGTTATGTCGGCTTTATAAGATAATTTTGTAAGGAGTTCAATTTTGAGGGAGTTCATGTAAGATTGGTGTTGTTTCTTCTTTATTCTTTTGGAGGGAATAACCACAGAAATCAGCTTGTTCTGGAATTTATCTTATGGGAATATTATTTACATACACAATTTATTTACTATAAATCAATCTATTTGGACTTTCCCTGTCTTTTGTATTCACTTTAAATGTCTGTTTTGCAAATAATCTACCCATTGCCTGTGAATATATTTGAATATATTTGTTTTATTATCCTCTTATACTACTCCTATTAGTGCATTTTTTGTTTATTTCTTTGTTTCATTTGGTTTGTTTTTGATTTTGGTTTTAGTTTTTGCGAGTCTTATTAAATTGCCCAGGGTGGCTTTGAACTTGCTAAATAACCCAAGCAGGTTTAGGATGTGGGATTGTTCTGCCTCAGCATCTCAATTAGCTGAGATTCCTGGCATAAGTCACCGCACCTGGCTTATACTACTGGTATCATTTTGTTATAGATTAAGACTGGATTTATGTCTTCTTTGGATTCTTGATATTGATAATTTTTATTTCTCTCCTTTATATTGATCAGTCTTACAAGAAATTTATTAATTTAATTAATTGTTAACAGCAACTCTTAGCTATCTTGATTTTGCATATTTGGCATTAATTTAATTCTGCTTGTTGTGCACATAAATATATTTACTACTTTATATTCCCTTCTAATTACTGCTTAGCTGTATTCCACGAGTTTTAATATGACTCATTGATTAACACTGAGTTTAAATTTTTTAAAGCAAATTCCATCACATTTTCTTCTTTGATTTGTGAACTATTATATTACATTTAGTATCAGGAATTTGAGCTAAGTACTGTTTTTTAATTTCTAGTTTACTTCCATTGCAATTAGAAAAAAATACTGTATAATTTCAGTTATTTGAAATTTGTTGAAAATTGCTTAGTGACCTGTTTTATGAACAATAATGGTAAATGTTCTAAGGACACTTGAAAAAACATGAATTATGCAATAGTTACTGTTCCATTTATGTTCATTAGGTCAAATTTGTTAATCATGCTGTTCAAATACTCCATGATTTTATTATTGTTTTTTTGTTCATTATTTTGTTACTAAGAAAGATGTATTACATTTTCCAATTATGTTGTTCTCTTCTTTGATTTTTTTTTTTTTTTGGTGGTACTGGAGGTTGAACCCAGGGCCTCGTACTTGCATGCTTTGCAAGTGCTGGACCACTGAGCTGCATGCCCAGCCCATTTTGATTTTGTTTTTGTTTTGTTTTTTTACTTTTTTGAGACAGGGTCTCACTAAATTATGCAGACTGCCTCTGGTCTCCAACTTGTGATCCTCCTGCCTCTGCCTCCCCAGCCACTGGGATTACAGGCATGATTTTTTTATGAATTCATTGTAGATATTTTGAAGATGTGTGATTATAGTGAAATGTATTTAGACTTGTCATATCATGCTTTAAAATTTATATTTTTATCATAAAATACTGTTTTCCATCTCCAGTATTATATTCTGTCTTAAAATGGACATTTTTGTGTATTAATCTAGTTATGCCTGTTGTTTTAAAAAATATATTTTATTTTCTATCATTTTGCTTTCCATCTTCCTTAAAGTCTGTCTTTTAAAGCAAGGTACAGTACTGTTGTTGTTGTTTTTTTCCCCTGCCTGGCACTATTGTTTTTTCATGTTTTTTGTTTGTTTACTTGTTTTAATAAAGCCTTTTATTTTGAGATAATTATAGATTTACAGTAGTGGTAATAAATAATACAGAACATTCTCATAAACTCTTTAGCCAGTTCCCCAAATAACATCAGACTTGCAGAATTATACTACAACATCACAATTATAGATATTGATAAGGTCCAGATACAGACATTTCATCACTACAAAGATTCCTATATTGTCCTTTAAATTTTTGTTTATTTGTATTGTTTGTTTGTTTGTTTTAAGACCCAGGCTAGCCTCAAACTCTTTATCTTCCTGCCTCAGCCTTCCAAGGGCAAGGATTACAGGCATGTGCCACCATGCTGGCTATTTGTTTATTTTTGTTTAATGACTACTAATTGCAAACACGCCTACAGCCACACCACTGTGGCGACTATCCTATCAGCTCTCATAAGCTAAGCAGGGTTGGCCCTGGTAGGTACTTGGACAGGAGACCACTGTAGGCTTGGGAGAAGAACCTGGCTACCCATCTCCCAATAAACAATCAGCTATTGAAAATGCAGAGAAGCATGACAATAGTGTTTGATCTGTTGTACATAGGGTCGCTATGAGTCAGACACTGACTCAATGGTACCTAACAACTGCAATCATGTATGGGCTCTATTGCACAGCATGGTGACTATATTAATAATAAGCTTTGTTTCAAAATTGCTAAAATAATTAATTTTTGATATTCTCACAGCTAAGAAAGGATAAATATGAGTAATGGATACATTAATTAGACCACTATAATTACTTTACAGTGTGTAATTGAATCATATTCCCTTTAATAGAAACCCCACACCTTCCTTAATTCCTAGAAAACCACCAATTCGTTTTTTATGTCTGTGGCACCAAATCCTGCCAGATCTTGGAAGCTAAGCAGGGTCAAGCCTGGTTAGTACTTGGATGGGAGACCACCTGTGAACACCAGGTACTGTAGGATTGAGAGAAGGACCCGGCAACCCACTCCCAAAAATCAATCCACCATTGAAAACCCTATGAACAGCAGAAAAGCACCAACAATAGTGTTTCACTTGTTTTACACAGTATTGCTGAGTTGGATACCAACTCGACAGCACCTAACAACAAGCAATTGTGTTAGCCTGCAGTCTTACCCTCCTGGCATCAGATCTCCTCAGATTTTGGAACATAAGTAGAGTCAAGCCTCGTTCGTCCTTGAATGGAAGACCACCTGGGAATACCGGGTGCTGTAGGCTTGGGAAAAGGACCTGGTAACCCACTCCTAAATAACAATCAGCCATCGAAAACCCTATGAATGGCAGAGAGGCACTGACAATAGTGCTGTGCATGGCAAAGTGTTGGAGAGTGTTTCCTTTATTGTATGTAGGGTCACTATGGGTCAGACCAGACTTGAGGGCACCTAACAACAGCAACAACATAATTGTTTTATTTCAAGAATATCATATGAAGAAAATTACATGTTTTGTAACCTCTTGGGAATAGCTTTTTTTCATTTGGCATATATGTCTGGAAATTCATTCAGTTTGTAGTATGTATTCAGCCATAAAATCTAATCCACCCACATCCTTGCCAGCATTGATCTTGTCATTATTTTTAATTTGGGCCATTATGATAGGTGTGTAAAGAAATCATATTGTGATTTAACTTTTCATTTTCTAATGTCTAAATACATTAAATATTTTAAAATCTAAATATATATATACAGTAAAATTAATCTCCATGCCTTTTGTCCATATTCTACTTGGCTTGTTTGATTTTTTTTTAACTGTGGTGTTATGAGACAGCTTTATATGTTTTAGATAATAGTTCTTTTTCAGATATATAGCTTGCGAATATTTTCTCTTACTCTGCAGTTTGTCTTTTCATCCTTTTAACAAGGTCTTTCACAGAAAAATTTTATGTAATTTCATGGAAATCCTATTTGTTGTATTTTTTCCAATGGATTATACTTACATTAGGTATCTAATAGTTTCTGTTATTCACAAGTATTATCATTCTATATTTCTCATTTAAATCTGTAATATACTTAAATTTAATTTTATTTAAGGTATTGATTAGAATTAGGTTGAAATTATTTTATTATTTATTTATTTTTATGGATTTCCAATTGCTCCAGCACCATTAACTGAAAAGGCTCTGATATTTGATTCATTTCTGATGATGATAATTTATGTTATCTCTTTTCTAGTTTATTGTCAGTCATGCTAGAGGCATCTCAATATTTAATCTATTTTAAAGCAGCAGCTCTTCATTTAATTAGTATTGTCTACAAATTTCTGTTTTCAATTTAATTCATTTCTGATGTTGCATTTAATATTTTTCTTTCTTCTTGCTTTGATTTTAATTTTTTAGATTTGTGAGATAGGAGTTTAGATTATTGATTTATGACTTTTCCTCTTTTTTAATGTATGTATTTGATATCATAAATTCTTTTCTCAACCTTGCTGTATATTTCCCACAAATTTTAATATGTTGTATTTTAATTTTTACTCAATTCAATATGTCTTTTAAAGTATTGCTTAAGACTTCTTCTTTGATTAATGGATTATTTAGATGTATGTTGTCTAATAGGATGAGCTAAAGCTCAGTTGATAGAGCACTGCTCTGTAGTCTGAGGCCTCAAGTCCGATTCACAGCACTGCAAAAATGGGAGAAAGTCATGATAACCCACTCTTGAGGCAATCCTCCCAAAAATCAACCATTGAAAACCCTTTAAGGGTTGCTATGTGTTGGACAGGGCTCAATGGCAGGTAACAATGGCAACATGTCTAATTCCAACTCTTGGGAGATTTTCATGTTAATTTTTCATTATTGATTTCTACTTTGATTTTGTAGTGGCTAGAGAACACAGCCTGTATGCTATCAGGTCTTTTAACTTTGCTGAGGTTTGTTATGGTTGAGACAATGGACTATTGTTGTTGTTAGGTGCAGTTGAGTCTTGTCCAACTCATAGTAACCCTAGGGTTTTCAATGGCTGGTTGTTTCAGGACTCTTTAGGGAGTGGACTGCCATATGTTTCTAAACATTGGTAAAGAATGTGTATGCTACTGCTGTTCAGCACAGGATTCTATAACCATTCACTAGATCCTTTTGGCTGTTGGAATTTTTGATTTTTTTTATTATTGAATATTTTTTGTCTAGTTACTTCTATCAGAGTTGTTGTGAACTAAGCACTGATGTCTCAAACAATGATTGTGGATTTACTTGCTTCTCCTTTTAGTTTATTAGTTTTTCTTCACAAATATTGCAGCTTTGTTGTTTAGTGCATACACATTTAAGATTGCTGTCTTCATTATTGGTTGATAATTTAACCATTATAAAATGCCTCTTTCTATATCTGATAGTTTTATTTGCTCTGAGTTCTCTCTGGTCTGATAATATTACATTTAATTTCAGATTTCTTTAAACTGAAAACTGTATATAATTTTTCACCTTTTTATTTTCAGCCTTTCTATGCCATTGCATTTAAAGTGGGCTTCTTACAGAGATCATATAATTGGGTCGTGGTTTTTGCCTCCCTGGAAATATTTGTTTCTAATTGGTATATTTAGATTCTTTACAGCGAATGAAATTGTTGATGTACTACTAATTAAGCCTGGCAAATTACGCTTGGTTTTCTATTTATACTTTTTGTTCTTTACTTTTCTCTCTTTTTTCCTCCATTTTGGTGTTACATGAACATTTGAAACTTCATTTTGATTTGCTTATAATTGTATACTGATGATTTCTGTGTTAGTGGTTGCTTTAGGTATTACATTAGAAATGCATAATATGTCACAATCTACTACCATCATGATCTAGTAAAAACCAAACTACATGAATGTTAGAAATTATAGCTCCTTTAATGTTTTTGCTATCTACAATTTACAATGGAATTTTAAGATTATGTCCTTTACTTACATTTAAAACCACATTAGGCTGTATGAAAAATTTTCCTTCTATTGTTGTTGTTGTTGTTAGGTGCCGTCGAGTCGAGTCCAACTCATAGCGACCCTATGTACAGCAGATCGAAACACTTGCCGATTCTGTGCCAGGCAAACCATCTTATTTATGTTTAAGCCCATTGTTGCAGACAATGTGTCAATCCATCTGGTGGAGGGTTTTCCTCTTTTCCATTGACCTGCCACTCTTCCAAACATGATGTCCTTCTCCAGGGATTGTTCTCTCCTGACTACATGTCCGAAATATGTAAGACGCAGTTTGGCCATTCTTGCTTCCAAGGAGCACTCTGGTTGTACCTCTTCTAGGACAGATCTGTTGGTTCTTTTGGCAGTCCATGGTATATTCAATAGACGTCTCCAGCACC